>CAJUYH010002448.1:40051-56454 GCA_910591685.1 Galerucella tenella
GCTAAAAAGTCATTTTAAATTTCAATATATACGCTTCGGGGGTGTATTCATTATTTGAATAAAACAATATAGATGTTAGCAATGATAAAAAACATGCAAAAATCTTTTAATTTGAATCTTAACTGTCATTCTTGTCTGGTAAAAACACTTTTTGTTGGCCACACTGAACTTCGACTGAACTCCTCTATTCCTGCCTTAAAACTACTTGTTTACAAGTTGATTTCAAGTAGCTTATTGAAAGTAGTGAAAGATACGAGTGTATAGTATAAGTAAGACCATTTAACCGAAATATAGTTTCGATTGACAGCATCTAAATATAGGCAATACTTTATACATATGCATAGATTACTGACAGTAATAAATCATGTGAACGCTTGGTGCCAAATGGTGAAGTTGGAAAACAGAAAGAATGTATTTTTATTTATCTAAGAATATATGAGTCAAAAAAATGTTTTTCTTATATTACATTATATTATATTTTTCGATTTTTCCTTAGGAAGTTTTCTTTATATTATTATTTGAAAGTACATATTTGCCGGGAGATTCGAAATATTTTGTGAGTTTGTTAATAGAAAGAATTGTGTAAAAATAGCAAAAATATATCAAAGATAAGATAGTGTATAAAAGATAACCTAATTAATTAATTATAAAACACAAAAAAAATCATAAAAACAAATCAACATACCTAAAAAAATTACTAATACTTGCAAGTATTTTCACTCAGTTTTTTAAATTTTCCTTCCAGAATTAAATAATTGAAAAAAAACACTGAATACTTGAAGATTATGATACAATTTTTTAACTCAGGTGTATCGATAACGTCACTACTGTTTTACTAAACAATTATAACGGATAATGTTTATTTGATTTCTCGGTTATTGTGTAGAGAGGTATGAAAATACAAGGGGACGTGGATATTTACTAAAATAGTCTTATTTAAGATGTTTTAATTTCAATCTTATACAATAAATTGTCGTTTTCTTCTTCTTCCACTGTCTCTTTTATTGTTTAAAATTAACTGAGACCCCTAGTATTGTTCCTAAGTACAGGGTTATTCTATAAATTACCCACCCCTATCATCGTTATTATTACTTTTAGAAAAAAAAGTGTCCTATAAAAATTGTTTGGTTACATCTGAATTTTCTCAATATTTTTTCAAAAGTTCAGTAGCGTGCAAATTTAAGGGGATACAAAAAAATAATAGCTCCTTTTTGAATGGGAATATTTTCACATTTTTGGAATGGTCTTTTTTTTCTGATTTCAAAAATATATGTACCTTGTACCGTTTTTGAGTTATGAAATGTCTTAAATCTTAATTATACAAAACAGAAAACAAAGATTTATTTAAGAGAATTTATAAATAATAACTTATAAAAGATATTCGAGATGTCCACCATTATTGTTAATGCATAATTGATAACACCTTCTTATATTATTTATAATAACATTGCAGATGACTCCATTATTTTCATTTAGTTTGTTAATTTCAAGAATCCTTGCTTTAATCACTTGTATATTATTATTATTATTAATACAATCTTCCACCTCTCTGTAAACCATTGTTATTACTTTATCTGCAAAATGTTAATTATCAAACATATTAGTTGTCATTTTCATAGTTGGGTCAATTGAATAAAAAAAAGTATTAACTTGCAAGTCATAACTCTCTCGAAAGTAAATACTGGAAAAATCTTTTGAATTTTGAGTGATTACTTATAAGTACTTACTTATATTTACAAGTGTTAACTTTTTTCGTTGCCTCTCTGACGGATAGTAG
The DNA here is from genome assembly GCA_910591685.1 of Galerucella tenella. NCBI lineage: Eukaryota > Metazoa > Arthropoda > Insecta > Coleoptera > Chrysomelidae > Galerucella > Galerucella tenella. The sequence continues at coordinate 41,829 of CAJUYH010002448.1, forward strand.
TACTATTTTCAGCTTCATCACACACGTAATCGGAGTCTCCAGGACTTTCCATTTCTTCTAATGCAAACTCAAAATCATCTCGTAAATGCTTGCTAATGTTATGTAAAACAGCACAGCAAACAATAATTTTTGGAAATTTTGACAAAGATGTTTTAACCTTGTGTCCTAGAATGAGAAACCTTTGCTTTACTTGTCCAAAAACTCTCTCAATTAGATACAACTCTTTTCTTGGAGTGAGTGAAATTGAATAATTCTTCAATTCGGTTTTGAGGATTTTTAAAAGGTTTTAATAGCGAAGGAGCAATTCCTTATCCACTATCTCCGAGAAGGCAGAAATTACCCCGAAATCATGCCACATTTTCATTTACGGAACTTTGTTTCCAAATTCTGGAATCGTGAACACTTCCAGGCCATTGAGCATCTACACTTGTAATCAATTCATTAACATCACAAGTTACTTGCACATTTATGCAAGCAAATCCTTTTCTGTTAATAAAATCATCGCCCAATTCTGGTGGTTTTTTAATTTGAACATGAGTGCAGTCTACAGGACCAATGACTGTAGGAATTTGGAATCGATTCGACCATTTAATTCTTGCTTCTTCCATGGCATCTAGATTAGATGGAAATTTTATCCAATGGTGGGCCTTTTCTAACATACAATCAGCTACTTCACTTATGGTTTTGCATACTGTAATATGAAGAGCGCCAAAATCTTCACCAATACCTGTTTGAAATCCGGTATCACTAACATATCGTAGAAATATCTCCATCTTTTGCCGAGATTCAAGTGCACCTCCTCTGGATTCATCTTTCTCTGGTAAAAAATAATCCGAAATATAGTCTACACTTTCACTTTCAAAACGCAACAAGAGCTTAGATTTGCTTGGGCTGATGCTTCTTCTCTTCCTATAGTTCTTCCTGTTACGAACATTTATGAAGTCCAAGAACAATATACTAGCAACTACCGTAGGAAGAAAGGATGCTTTATAGGTACCTTAAAAATCGTCAATTTATAACTAATCAATCTACAGATCTTATTTTTATTCAAATAAAAATAAGCCAGTACTGGAAAAATCCTTATATTTTAAGTAACTACTTCAAACCAGAAGAGTTTGCTTATGGCCATAAGTAATCCCTTTTACATGAAGTAGTCACTGACCTTTTATTCAATTTATACTAAGAAAATACTAAATAAGAGGAAGTAGAAGGCAATACTTTTTTTTATTTGATAAATTATCTTTTTCATATTTACATATTCATATTTTCAACATTTAATGACTCAAAAACGGTACAAGGTAGGGGTGACATATTATATATTTTTGAAATCAGAAAAAAAGTCTATTCCAAAAATGTGAAAATATACAGGGTGTCCCATTTAAAAAAGAACTACTTATTATTTATTGTATCCCCTTAAATTTGCACGCTACTGAACTTTCGAAAAAATATTGAGAAAATTCAGCTGTAACCAAACAACTTTTATTCGAGACTTTTTTTTCTAAAAGTAATAATAACGATGATAGAGGGTGGGCAATTTATAATGAATAACCCTGTACATATTTAACATTTCTTTGAGTCCTGGGGTCCTTAAAGATCAATTATTCATACACAATGTCGACAAAAACACATGTTGTTGATATTTTAAGAATTGATAAGAAATATAGGATGTTATGAAAACACAGGGAAAACCAAAAAAAATGTGATAAGCTGGACAAAGATGTCAAGAAAAAATTGTTTTCAATTGATTAGATTAAATATTTCAACTTTTCCTACCTTTATTAAATGAAACACGGACGAATTTACAACAAATACTAACTCTAGACTTAAATAAATAAAAGTAGATAACTCAGAATTTTTCATTTATGTTATTTGTTTATGTAGCATCCACTTATGGTAGGTTCATAAATAATTTTTATTAACCAAAAATTGCTATGATATCTATTGATAAAGTCATATATATATATATTTAATAATCCCCGTTTCGATAACTTCTGTCAAGTTCTAATAAAAGCTTCAATCAACTTTCCACACATATTCGTTAGATAGATCTACCTGGTTTTTAGATTTACGGAAGAAATGTAATTTAAAGTAAGAGATTTATCAAAAATTTCATGGTGCTCCCTGTAAAGGTTTTGCATACTTAATTAGGGTTTATTACTCCTCGTACTTTCTGTACAGACTAATGTACAGTTGTCAGAACCAAACATGAGCCCCGGAAAATATGCGAACTAAAATAAGGTCATCGCAAGCAGCCAATCAAGAGCCAATGTTAACGATTGTCCATAAGTAATTGTTGAATGTAATCGAAATAATATGACCTAGTGATTTCATTAACATACATCATTTTATTCATTCTGTATTAGTGTTGTCAATGCGAGGATGATTATCCGATTTTTAGACAATTTCACTAATTTGGATCTAATAGTTTTTCGAATATTTTGTAGAAGGGGTATATAAAATGGCTATTGTTTTTGGGGATTTTCCATATTGACTGGGTCGAAGACTTTATTTAGATAAACAATGTGTCCTTTTGGTAATTATGACAAATTCTGATAATTTGAATAGTAAGTTCGGATTATTTTTATTTTTGCATCGGCAACACTTAACTTTCGGCTGTTAAGGAAAAGGAACACTGGAAAAAATTACATTTCTAAATATATCAAATAGGTCACACTATTGATTTGAATTAAACAAAAAGTTAACAAACAGCATTCGACGGCTCTATTCCAAAAGATCCTGATGTGTAAGCAGATAGATGAAGGAATAGGCTACATAACCAGTTCATATTTTGTTGCTTTCCCTTCTTTTTTATGACATTACTACAGAGTCATGTAATCTGAGAATATAGAAATTTAGGGCAAACGCTAGTTTTATTTTTGGTCCAATATAAATTTTTTTATTAATATTTAGAGTTACATTTTTTAGCAAGTTTGACTTTGTTTACATATCTCTTAACAGTTGACATTTTATGGTATCGATATTTGGTTATCGATTCAAAATATCGAATTGTTACTACAAAAATACAACTACAGCGACATGAACACGCCCACCAGGGCTCACGTTTGCTTCTGACAACTGTATACTGTGTCCAGTTATAAGTTCGCACCATATGAGAAACTTTTTTATTATCAATTTTAGGAAGAAAGCTTATTCTTCATAAAAAGTTCTGCATGTTCCAAAATCTAAAATACAATTATCAGATATCAATTTTTTTGAGTATTATACGAGGTTTGTTAAAAAATATGAATTTCACTCAAGAGTAAAGTACCTTTAAATTTGACAATATCGAGAAATAGTATTGAAAAAAGTTGATCAGAATTGAAAACTACGTTCAAATATGCAATTGCATCTATTTACATTGAAAAAATAGGTTTTGTGCTTGTTTAATATTGTTTCTATTTTCTTAAAACCTTCGGATGCCGGAGGGTCGCGCATCTGCGAAGATGCCGGATGGGGTACATTGTGTATCCCACATTTTTTTTGCTTTACAACTATCAAAATATCATATATTTTCATTATTACTTATATCTAAATAATAAAAAAGCAATATTTGTTTTTGAATATAATTTTAATAGCATATTCGATACAAATATAATCAAGAAATACAAATAATAATATTTTATCTAATTCCGCTATCAAATGTGACAATTTACGTCACTCCTTGACGTTAGGAAACGTCACATTTTTCATAACCTTCATATATCAGTTATGAAAAGTAGTTATGTAAAAACTTTACGTAACTGTTTATGTTTCAACATCCCACATAGCATTTAAAGAAGATTCATATGCCAAGTATATGCCTTCAACGTCCCGTTAAAGATGTTCGTTTCGGTACATGATTAGCATACGCTGTCCACATACTTTTGAGCACATCCCTGTACATACATCCATAGCAAGTGCTAAGAATTCTAGATTCAAACTTGTTTTTTTCCGTAGATCTTTCGCATATGACTCGCACATACCATAAAAGTCCACCTAAAGTTTTTTTTTAAATTATATATTTAGCATATAATAATAATTTACCATTAACTAAGATTCTTTTCACTACATTCAGCGCATATGCCAAGTATATACCTTGAAGAATATCAGAAGTCTTTTATTTTACAGATATCCTAATCATGTGATAGGGATTATCAATTAGGTCAGGTAATTTCACATCAGATCTTCAGCACGTTTTATCCGTTTTACATACATGTGAATAAATATTTACTATTTTCTAAGCCATCATTGGTGTTGTACCCTTTCATTTGAAATATGCATCTGCCGATATCTGAATTAGCCACAAAGCCCATCCTTAGCATGTGCAAAATATAAAACATGGAATATTATTTGGTAGATTTAAAGCAAATGCTACGCATATACCATAAAATAAAGTCGATGCGATAATGACTTAATATAAGTATATATTCTTCATTAAGCTAACTTCGTTCGATATTGAAGCCATTATATATCTTTCCATTTATAATATACACTTAGCATGTATATATCTGAATAATCTGATGATTAACCTTAAATCATATTTTTAGCATGTGCAAAGTATAAAACACAACAATATTTGGTAAATTCAATGCACATGCTGAATACGTCCTTCGCACATGCGATCACATCCTGTTTCAGCATATGCTTTATCGCATGTGAATAGCACATTATTTGGAAGAGTATAGACATCATCTACATTTCTTCAATTAGTTATTGAATTGAATTGAGAAATACAGCGTGTATAAAGTTGATTTGATGATTGATTAAGTGAGAACAACTATATAGATAGTGTTATTAAGGAAATACATTTGAGAAGAGTTCCTTTTCAACAAAGTATTCGAAATAATACATAAACGCATCGAAAGAGGGCGCTGACTTTTATTTGTAGCTATACACCGATTCATATGTAATCACGGAAATCAAATACCGGACCAAAGCTAAAGAACTATACTAACCTGGCATAGGGGTTGCCGTGATCAACATGGCATGGAGGTCCCCCCAGAACAAGGATTTTTCATTGCAGTAATTAATAATGTTACATTGGTAAATGGTAAATGAAAAATAAGAGGTTGACAAAAAAGTTAACTTCTATATCATGTACATAGCACCTACAAAGAGTATGCATTGCAAGAGAGAAACTTCAGAAGAGCATGTGCAAAGTACATTCTTTTCGTAGAAGGAAGTGTAATGGATATGCGTAGGTCCTGCGAATAATACGAGATATCCTTAGCATGTGCCTACCATCTACACTAGCACATGTACAGATTAATAGCACTCGTATAGGTATATAATATATACGCCGATAGCACATGCCTAGGATGTACTATGTATATCAGAAGGCCTATAGCTGGAAAATGCGTAGCATGTGAAAAGGATGTGCTATCACATGTTTGTTGGCACTTTGAGCTTTTTAGTGCTGGGTACATACTCAGCATCTTATAAGAACATCTTTCATCACATTCTGAAAACCCGACCAGCATGTAACCAGGGCGCAACACAATCTATTTATAGCACTTGTTTTGGTACTATTTGAGAACATGCTTTGCACATCCATGTTCTTTTTGAAAATATTCCACGCATATGCTTAGGATGTCAAATTGCTATGTGGGATAGAGATACCACATGAGTTTCAAAGAATAATTTATTAATTAGGTAGGTACTGTCAAAACTGACAATTATTTCATTATTTAAACTGTACAATTAACCCATTATTTTAATTCAATGGTATTTTGAGATTTATAAACATTATTCAGGACACAGCTATTTAAAGTAAGTCAATTTTCTGGATGAATACATCATAGTAACAATACTTCTTTGATTCCACTTCAATATTATCATTGTAATTGAAGATTTTATTGAATATTATGAAAGCGCGGAATTAGATAAAACGTTGTACGTAAACACGTTATGAAGAGAGCGACATTGTTCAACACGCGTAATTTGCAGAACTCGCTGGCGCTCGTTTTGGCAAATATTACGCTTGTTGAACAATATCGCTCTTTTCATAACTAATTACGTAAATATCTATTATATGACGACGTTAATTAGAAAATTCTGGATCCAATAAACTACATTTTGAAAAAAATTTTGATTTCGTAGTTACATGATGATCAGGACAAACAAAGTTTCTGCATCTGTCACACTTACTTCTGCTCTTCTTGTCATATTTTCTAGGGCGGAGTACACACCTTCCCATGCATTTTTGATTGCCTTGGTTTCTTGTACAATATGTACCCCACCTAATTATTTTCACATTTATTTAAAAAAAAAATAAGAAAAAACTGTTTTTTTTATATATGTACTTATAAATGAGGGTCCAACTGAGGATTACTCAGCAGCATTTTTTGATTCTAAGCAAAATGCAAAAAATACGCCCAAAAAACAGTATGTGGGGTGCATTACCTCCGGCATCCGAAGGTAACGCTACCATATTTCCTAAAATTCTAACGCGTTCTGACAGTTACTGTCAAAAATTTGTAGCTATCAAACATTCATTAGGTTTGCCAGAGCATCCTATATTACACGTAACTACAGTAAAATTTGCATTGTTATTGTATCTAGGAATACATTTCAAAAAATAATATTTTTTTTCATATAAATAGATAAAATTGCATACTTAAACGTAGTTTTCAATTCTGATCAACTTTTATTTATAACATTTTTCGATATTGTCAAATTTAAAGGTACTTTACTCTTGAGTAAAGTTTATATTTTTTGAGAAACCTCGTATAATACTTAAAAAATTGATATCTGATAAGTGTATTTCGGATTTTTTAACATGCAGAACTTTTTTTGAAGAATAAGTTGATAATAAAAAAGTTTCCCATATTAAGTGGACACAAATATACAGTCAAACTTTTGTATGGTTTATTTCAAGTGATATCAAAATAGGTTATTGAGAAAAATAGTGTAGATGTCCTTAAGGTCCATATTTTGAGATTATCTCGGACTATTTTTTATCTACAATAGAGTACACGCATATTTCATATTTTGCTTGGATATTAATTTATAATAGTAAATATATCAAAAATTACTAATAATAGAAAATAAACCAGTTTCCATTGGAAATACTCCCAAATTTTAAAATAAAATTCAAATTTCAATGCACTTTCCGACCACAACCCGAGGATTTCCGAACGCTACCGATGATACGTGTGATGTCATATCTCTTGTGTTTACTTATGTCAATATGGCCGGTATTGCATTAGGTTATGTGTAGTTGTGTGTTTATATTGTATTTTAATCAACTATTAATTGCTTCATCGACGTAAAAATATCATTTATATGTTTGTTTGAGACCATTACGTGTTTGTGTGTGCTTTTTTTATTTTTAAAAGTCAACGTAAAGTGGAAAGTGGTCATAAATATTCGATATTTCCGAGGATATTTTAAAACTTTTGGAAGAATATATTTTATTTACTAGTTCAGTGTTCAGTGACGATTCTTTCATATTTTGTGAGTAAAGATATGACTAGCGAAGGATTTGTAAAAGCACAAACTGATAACTTGCCCAGAGTAGACTCATTTATGCTGCTTGAATTTATGAAGTCAAACAGCTGTTTTAATGCAGAGGAAATAAGAGGAGTTTAAGCATTATCGTAAGTACGATTCAAACTATGTTTTATTTATATAATATATACCAACCATATTTCGATGTGTGGTCGTAAGAAAATGATGTATTTATGGTTGATTCCTAGACATATAGGAACATAACCTCAAACTATTGAAAAATAAAAATTACCAGCATAGTAGGTACTTACATTAAAATGGTCTTCACAAACAAAAGTAATGCCCTTCTCTTAAGTGTATTTTTGCTTGCGCCACCAGGTGAAGTAACAAATATTTTGTCTGGAGTTTTAATAGACGTTGATTTACACACTGGAACAATGCAATACTTGGAATACAAAGTTTTTTTAACGGCCTTATCCATTTTTAAAGCTTTCACAAATTAGGTCACAAGAACTCAGAGCGTGATACACGAATAAGAACGTAAACAAATGACGTCACACCATGGGGCAGCCATCTTTATGACGTAAAGCGCGTTTTGTCGGACTTTCAAATTTTATGATTTTTAAAGTCGTTTTAAAAGTAAAATTTATATTTTTTTGGAAAAATAGGCATGCAAGGTGTTAGGAGACCTGATAAAGCGTCAATTCCCACCAATAGCAAAATTTATGCTTGTACCCTATTGTCTCAAATTGTATGAAATGTTTTGACTCCGCAATATGTCCATTTCTAGCCAAGTTTTTTGTTACACTTGAAGACTTCTGGCTTCAGCCAGAAATCAAAAGTGTATTGCAATAAAAAGTTAAAAATCCTAAAAATGGAGTGCTCTAACCATTTCAATAAAGAGTAACTTTTATGTACAGAATTTAATGAAGAATTACAGACAAAAGTTCGAGTAAATACAGGGTTTTTCAAAAATATGGTACAATTAAAGCTTAGGAACCCCTGCTATCACGCCACTGGTGAACTGGTTATTAAAATTTGACAATATTGATACAGTCGATGTGTTTTGAAATGAGGAGATATGCAAAATTAGTCTAAACTTTATCAGTCTGTATCTCATAAGTAACAAGGTTAGTATTAAGGTATTTTAATTGTTTTTTAACGATCTAACATTCCTACAAGTAATGTTTTAGGCAAAAATGATTATACTAAAAGTTATGGATTTAATATCGAGAAGACTTACCGTATAGTCACTTTATTTATATAAAATATTCATAAATATCACAACATTTTGAATATTTTTGAGGTAGTAACATTCAGTAAGCGAAGTTTATTACTAAAACTGTCTATAACTAGTTTCTACCCACACAAAGACACAAATTAACTCCATTTTATAAAATTATGGAAATTCTTCAAACATGCAATCATTTTCAAGGAACTTCAAATTACGGTATATCTTAAATAGTATTACAACAAAATTTTATCAAATCTCGTTGGCCAAAGTCAATTTTATTTTTTAAATAATCAAAATAAATTGAAATATTTTTATTACACTAAAAAAATGTTCAATATAGTATCTAAACCTGTACAACAGAAGGTGGTATAATTGAGTTATCCAACTCCGTACACTCTTCAATAGAATCAATCAGCTCTTGAAAATGTACAGTTAATTTTTTATCTTGAATACATACAGATCCTCCCCCTCTTACTTCTTGATGTTGCTAGAACAGAACAAAGAAAAAAAATAGAAGCAAAGCAAAATGGTCGGACACTCTAAACATACGACTATAAATAGAGCCACCTAGAGAGCTTGTCGAGCTACTAAAATTTCGAATTTGATGAAAACTGTAGCTCCGTTATATTTTCTTATCTGTTACATTGTTGATTTAAGCCATTTTACTGTTTACGAGTTTAGGACACTGTCAAAGCTGTTAGAGCTTGCTCAACTGGCTTTCAAGGTAGCGCCACCTATCTATAGGCTTGTTCTCACAAGAGTCACAAGCATCACAGACAGTCTTTGACATTCCGGATTCGGCGCAAAGACCCTAAAGAGTTTTCTCAAAGATTTCTGATTGGTTTGATTGGTTTGAAACCTGTCTATTACTTGTCAGATATTTTCTGTGAGAACAAACCTTATAAGGGGGTTATCTATGGTTAGACTCTTCTCAATGGGAGAGCCACCGAGGATAACTCAATAGAGTTTCGCTGGTCTGGATCCCTGGTCATTTAGACATGGAGGGAAATGAGAAGGCAGACTCTCTTGCAAGGGAGGGTGCCGCACGTGTTTCTATCGGACCAGAACGTACTATTGGCATCGCAATAATTTTTGCAAAACACTAAAGCGGAGTACTTGGGCGATACGGTCATTCAGACCATACAAGTCTCCGGGGAAAGACCAAATCTTCCCGGCTTTGCTTCAACAAGGCTGGGAGGCCGTTGGCACAATTCTGGTGCATATCTTTCGGGTCTGTTTGGCACTCAGGTATGTCCCTGAACAGTGTAGGCAGGTGAAAAACAAAACAAAGAATACGCAAGGAGACGAAGAAGTGGCTGAGGAATCAGCACCTCGCTCATTGGAATGTTCTGCAGGGTCCTAGACAATCCAAACTTCTACTGAAGGGATGGACTGATGGACACGCCAGGGCAGCCACTGAACTACCAAGGAGTAGGCTAAGGAAGATAGCAGGACTCCTAACAGGGCACTGCTGTATGAGGAAGCACCTCTACAATCTAGGAGTAGAGGAAAGTTCCCTATGTAGGGGTTGCGGCATGACTGATGAAACGTCAGTTCATGTTCTCTTAGAGTGTCCACACTGGGCTGTATTACGCAGGCGAATCTTCGGAGTCACTGTCATGGCTCCTGGAGACACAAGCAGGCATCCACTGAAAAAGGTGGTGGCCTTTATTGAAGGGCTCAGCTTCATGGATGGGCCCGCCAGTGGCCTCAGTGTCGGAACCTTGGCTTGAGTTGTCCAGGACATGGCTCGCCTGCACATTTAGTAGTAGTAGTAGTAGTACGTTGAGGGACGAGGAGAAATGGATGGAGATACGTGGCGTAGCGGAGAGCATGATAAGGAAAAGAAAATGACTCGACATGGCATGTGGGAGGTAGGAATGATAAAAGGAAGAAGGTGACTGAGGGTGTGTGAGGGACCGCCGCCCATCTTGACGTATACTAGGGTAGTGATTCCAAGGCGGGAGTAGCGGCGAGGTTGAGGTGGGTTTGGTTGGTAGGCATTCCCGTGGGGGGATGAGTCCAACACTGTATAGGTGCTGTTTAAGGACCCATTCGAACATGAGTTTCCCATCTCGGCCCGAAAAAAAAGACCTACGGTGTCTAACCTATGGTTATACATACTGCTCTGTTGATATCACCCACGCAAACCCAAGATTTTCCAGACGTAGACGAAGATACTGCCCATTTGGAATGATCCACAGTGGATTTAAATTCAATACCATCCACCGGCATCTTGATGGTTTTTACATTGTAAACTCTTAAAGAAAAAAAATGTATAAAGTAAAAGATGGTGGTAGAATCAAACCGAAGCTCACTTGTATTCTTCACTGCAATTTGATGGTAAGCGCCCGACTCCGTTAGGCCATGTTTCCACGTCTAATTCACTCTTTAAATTCAGTGCTATAAGCCCAGCGTATAAATCTTGATTGAAATGTCCATTTTTAGCGAAAGATGTAAAGACCACATTATTTTTCGAATGGATTTGAGCGACATTAGACCAAGGTGCTGATGAAACTGTTTCATTTGCTGCTGCTTTCGCTAATTCCGGTATTTGGGGTTGCATATTTTGAGCAATGTGTTCAAAGTATATAAATGGTTCGTTGTACTGTAATTGTGTACCTGTAAATAAATAGGTATAGTACATTCAATAGCCTTCTTGGTGTGCGTATATCTGGGTTTTGGGTATGTCGTAAGCGCCGGATGAAGAGAGGGGCTTGCTGGGGCTATAGCCTCGGGCCCGAAGGGTCCTTGCTTAGGGAAACAATTTATAAATTCAAATTATGAACACGAATTATGAAATTGAAACTGAACAAATTTATATATTATATGTATAACAAAGAATCACAAAAAATATCTATTATATTTGTTGCAATAAACTGAAATCAATGCCTTGTCTTTAAAAAATTGTAATTTATTCTCCTGTTATCCCGAACATCCTAATTTTCTCTGCCCTTAAGAGGGCCTTTTCGAAATTAAGCACCAGGCCTCTCCAAGTCTTAAACCGCTGCTGTATGTCGTTTATTTTATTTACTACTTTGACAGATATCTAACCTTAAATTTGATAAATACAATCCTCAGGATCGTATTCAGCCAAATTCGAAAAGGCAATGAAATTAATAATTACCAGCTTCTTTTTCTACCTGAAAATACTTGAGAACTTTCAAAATGCTGATGTTTTTCCGTGTATCTAGCCATATTTTTGTATTATTTAAATAAATATAACAAAAATATTAACATTCACTTTTCATAAAAAATAATGTATCGAAAACAACAAAGTACAGACCTGACGAGAACTGTCAGTGGGACGTAAGTCACATTGCGCTACGAAAGATATGTCTGCATCCTATTTTGAATGCACACCAAAAAGGTTATTTTATGAACAAAGATAGAATATATATTGTTATTTTTTTGTATCTACTTCTATCATTAACTTCCAAGTGATTTCTTTTCAAACCCTTTTTCTACGCCTTTGTCTATAATATCGCTAAAACCCCTTTTCTACGTTCCGCCGTTCTAAAAAATTGTAAAAATGAAAACAAAATTGTTTTCAAATTGCACACGTCTCTACCCTTTACTCTAATATTTATGGCTTTTTCTGTTGTTATTTCTAAGCCGCTTTTATGTTTGATGTGGGACACGTGTTCATTTTAACCACTTCTGAAGAATTTGTCCGTTGATTATTTGCCCCGCCTCCAGTTTAGAATTCAGCAAATCAGGGTTGTTTTTAACCGGCAATTTTTTTTTCTGGCGCTATTTTTTGAGAGTCTTCTATCAAAGATTACAGAATAAAAATATAAGATGTTTCACTCGTTCACCGATGCCGCTGGTGACTGTCTGGTGACTTGGATGGTACAGTACGTCGCTACGTCCTTACGTGCATTTAATTTGGTATATTATACGGGACGTCGCCCGTCGAGCGCTGTTATTTTAGAACGGTGTTTATTGGTTGTTCGTGTTTTATATTTATGTTGTATAGATTTTTTAAATTTATTAATTAATTGTTGAAATGAGGAGAACGTCATATTAATATTTTTCTCTTTAATAGCAAAGCTTATAAACACTAAATATTTTGTAATATTTGCTAATACAAAATTACGGATTCATTTTTATAATAGGAATATTATATAAACAAGTACATTACGCAAGAAAACACAAAAATTCAATTCTATAGCTAATAACCAAAGGGGAATTGGTCAGTTCCTTTTGAACGATTTTACTAAATTTTCTTTTCATCATCCATGTAATCAATTTCCTTTCAAATATTATGCCAGTCTCTATACCAGAGTCCGTATATATTTTACTCTCAAATGTATATTGAAAGATTTGAAAAACAATAGATTGAATTTAACAAATAAACCAAACTCAAAACTTAGTATTTTACAACATTTATAAAAATTTTTAATAAAGAAATCCTGCAGCTGCTTCTCTTTTTACTGTTTCAACCTTGTCAATCCAAAAAATACGCGTTATTTAAAGATCAAAATTTAAGATTAAGTGGCCCCATTATTCTGGTGGATAATGAGTATATTTAATTGAATTTGTGATAAATATCTGCTAGATCATCAATAGGTATCACAAAATTACTAAGATGCTGGATTAAAACTGTGAATTGATTCATTTTAAAAATTCAAGTTTATTTTTTACTTACCTTTTCAAATTCATATCCCGTTCATTTTTCGAAATAATTAACATTTAAAAATAAACCTTTGTGATAAAGAATCCTATTTAAATATATATTTCTCTAATTACCCCTGTATAGCTTAAAATAAAATAAGCTTTTCGAACTTATCTGGTATCTACCGGTCTCTTTATTGACAACAAAAGCGAGTCGTAAACATAATTTATGAGAGCGGCGTTCGTTTGGGACAGCAACTTGAATCAAACCGCCTTGGAGTGAAACTTCTTATATTTTTATTCTGTAATCTTTGCTTCTATTAACTGTCCAGCAGAGAAGATATGTTAAAAAAAAGTCTTCCACTAACTGTGTAGCAGAAAATATGTCTTAAAAATATTCTATGAATGCTCACTAATAAAAATGTGATAAAACTTCGTGGCTTGACCGCTAATATTTCATACTTATGCTTGAATATTACTAAAAAGTTTTGTGTAAAAAGTTTGGAGTTGACTCTCCAGGTGCATAAAAGTATAGTGCCGAATGTTCAAATGCTTTCGTGTTAATATGAAATAACATTGAGAGGCCTTATCGATGATCTGACTTCATCAATGTACTCTTTTTATATTTTACATTTGAAAAGCATTATTTTACCATATTCGAATTTATAAAAAAAATTTATGCACGCCATTTGGGCGGCTTTTCCCTTCAAAGGGATTAAAAATATGGGTCATCACATTAACAATAGTTACACTATACTTGTTAAGAGAATAATAAAAAATAAGTTGGCGCCCAAGTTATCTATTCTGTACCAGCCTTCTTCCTTGTATGATGGTTCCAAAAAATCCTAATTTAGGCAAAGATCCAACCTTGGGATATACCGTTACCTATTAAGACTTCTTTTTCTGTCGGTCTTGAGTCAAAGCGGAAAGAACACCGGTCACCGTTTACCGGGAGGTTGCAAGTTTGACGCCGGTAAGATATGTTACAAATTGGCGCCCAACGTGTCAGGTTACTCACCCACAGTGTTTATATTGTTTAAATCCATAGAAATACAAATAAATGTCTGTCCATATCGCTTAGCAGTATCGGGATAAATATAAGAATTTCCTTCGTCTGGAAACTTAGGCACTGAATGTACCAGCCAGATACCACCTTTAATGTCAGCTAAAACTGCTCCTTTAGTATGTCCTTTGCTGCTGGATTTTATATCGTTGGGGGTTTCGTCATTGTATAATACGTAACTTAAGTTAGTCTGCAGAAAATTTATCTTTATTAATTTAAATTTATCTAAATTTAATAAAAATACATACTCGATTTTGATAAAATTCTCTCAGAGTATTTCCAAT
>CAJUYH010002449.1:0-39950 GCA_910591685.1 Galerucella tenella
CTCCGGGAAACAGGACTAAAGGAACTACTAGTTTCTGAGACTCTCCTTAGAAACTGAGTAGAAGTAAGGGGGCACAATAGATCTTTTAGGTCTCAGTGAATGTCACCCCAAAATCACACATACATACATACATACATACGATATCTCAGGATAGGAAAGAGATCGCCTTGCGGTTTGCAGTGTTTTATTACTAATTTAGTCTACCTACTTTTCAAAGACCTACTTCAATTTGTATGCTTCCATTTAAAATTGTTACGAGAAAACACAATATTTAGAAAAAATTAAACAGCGCCCTCTAGCATCTATGTTATTAATCAGATTGCTTCATATTTACAAATTTTCGACTGTACAACAAAAGCTCTTTCAAACAACATCAAGTTTATTAAAATTGGTCAAGCAGAACCAGAATAGACCTTTTTAACGGAAGACATCTTGTGGTTGCGGCGACCGTTGTCCACCTATAGATTTATATAGGAACTAATAAAAAACATTATTGTGGTTTGATTCCCAAAAGAACAAGAAAAAAGAATAGAAGCTAACTTTAATATTAAATGGAAACTGTAATTTAGAGCTTGGACAGGTGTACCTAAGATTACGGCAACGGTATATTTCTTCTCTTTTTTTAGGGACTCGTCGAGAGAACGAGGACACATATTATAGGTCTAGTATAGTGAACGAGTAAACAGTAATAAACTATAAATATAGTTCATTGGTAAACAGTGACACTTGTAACGTAATCTTGTTAATCTACCATATGGTAGTTCTGTGTTTATGTATTGTTTTATCATGGTTTTATCTACGATTTTAGCCATTGAGCCGATTGAGCGTTGTTTGGTCTGTTGTGTTTTTGATACCTGTGTCAGACCTGTGTTTAGTTTTTGTTTAAAATTGTATTGCTTGCTGTTGTAACTATTTTATTATTTCATTGCTTTTTATTCAGAGTTCACTGCTTAGAGTTTTTACATATTTTTTCAATCTACTCAAGGACACTAAAAGCCAGCTTGTATTTTTTATAAAGTGAGTTTTCGACTCGTGCCTTCAATAATATGGAAATAAAAAGGTATGTTAGCAAAGATAAAATAAAATTAGTAGAATTCAATAAGTTTTTGTTTTAGTATCCCAAAGGGCCCATGGACCCAAGGGTATTTATTCCCTGGACGAGTCCCTAAAAAAAGAGAAGAAATATACCGTTGCCTTAATCTTAGGTACACCTGTCCAAGCTCTAAATTACAGTTTCCATTTAATATTACAGTTAGCTTCTATTAGTTCCTATATAAATCTATAGGTGGACAACGGTCGCCGCAACCACAAAATGTCTTCCGTTAAAAAGGTCTATTACAGGCATTTTTTCGTAACAAGGTTACCACTCTCCCCCGCCCCTTATTTAAAGCGATAGACTTGAACTTGTCAGATTAAAAATATGCAGAATTTGTCGAGGAGTCTGATTATAATATTTAATATGCTCCATAAATGAGTAAATATTGAAAAATTTTGCATTTTGACTGACAAATACGCCCCCTAGCGGTGGACCTACAATTCTGAAAATAATTCTCAGGCGTTTCTCGAGGCCACTTTTGTCATAAATTTTTTTTCCCGAACCTGTGCTATAATCCACTCCTGAGATACGACCAACGGCCGTTCTTGGTTGGCCACCCGGTACATCTCGTTCTTATCGATTTCTCCATGCTTTCATTCCTTGATGCCTAGGAACTCTAACTAATCTCACAGAAAAAAATCAAATGTCTTTTTCTGTATGACTTGAGATCCTTGAATAAGTTTGAATCATCTTCTTTTCGTAGAAAATGTTCTATATTATAATATCTCCGAGCACCACAATAATAAATACACAAAATTTTACGACATACCTATACAACAATGCACTATAAATATTTTCATCATAAATAAAAGAAATAGTCGGTTTGTAATTAAAAATCTACCTAACCAATTAAAATAATAAAGTCGTAACTTTAATGATAGCAACTGTAGTGTGATAATCAAATTCAAATATTTTAAATTGAGAAAATTTAGACTTCCATCTATATTTATTTCTGATGATTTTGGGACGAGTTATCGTGCATACCGAAATTGTATCTTTCTCTGGCTGACTTTTTTCATGAAAATCTGATATTTCAGTACGAAAAAATTACTGAGTGTTTTCCATACTCTATAATCTTTTTTTGAAAAAAAGGCGCATTTAAAAATACAATCGTTTTTCCCAACAGGGAATTTATTCCATTTGGCTGTTCTACACTGTAGAATCATAAAAAGGAAGTACAATTTTATTATTTACATGAAAATCGTGCCATCAAAGGATATAAAAATACGATTCTTGGTCGCCTCACGTATAGTTAGTGAGCTCTTAATAGTCCAGATAAAGCCATATTAATAAAAATGAAATTAATGTATCTTTTAAATAAAATTGAGTTCCGGTTATACGGTTCAAGCACAGCTCAAGATTGAATGCAGCTCAATACTTCAAATTCAGTTCTACAGGGTGAACCATTAAATAAGTGATCTCTTGATTTTTCATATTCAAATATATCCCTATTATTTTTATTTTCCCCATCGTATTCAAACCACAGCACTGTGTTTTCAACCCTTTTAGAATATACCCATACCCCATAGATATGGAATTATAGGATAAAAGTTTTTTTACACAGGGTGTCTCGTAAATAAGTACCTACCGTAAATTAGAGGCATGATAGATCGTTAAGAAATATTCAAAATACACAAATGCAACTTTTCTCTAGCCTTCTTAGTTTGTGAGAAACGG
Organism: Galerucella tenella; assembly: GCA_910591685.1. NCBI lineage: Eukaryota > Metazoa > Arthropoda > Insecta > Coleoptera > Chrysomelidae > Galerucella > Galerucella tenella. Next base: position 2,774 of record CAJUYH010002449.1, read on the forward strand.
GCTGTTAAAAGATGCAGAAGAAATACACATTTCATTTCATATCTTCTCGGGGGATGGAAGTAGAGGTTATTGTCTCTTTAAAACACATCAACAGTATTAATTATGTCAAATTCTATCAAGCCAGTGGCGTGGTACGAGAGGTTTGTAAACTTTTATTGCACCATATATTTGAAACACCTCCATTTTCAAGATTTTTAACTTTTTATTAAAAAAAGACACTTTTTTAAGTTGTTTCTTCTAAGATAGTACCTATTTGAAGATCACTTACAAATAATTTAAACACAAACGTTTCTTGTGGGTTTGTAACTCAAAATTATTTAAGGGTGAGGTTAAGTGTTAAGAAAATATTTACGACTACTTCAAATAATTTATTGTTTAAAAACAACATAAAAAAGTGTCTTACTGCAATAAAAAATATTGAAAATGAATTGTTCCATCGAGTTTTACAAAGAGTACCTTCAATGTAGAGTATTTAATAAAGAATTGCAGACCAAAGTCCACAGCTCTCAATAACTAATAGTACCAATTTAAATGTTTCTTCTTAAATCTTTATTTTTTATTTTTTTTGCAGGTAAAACATTATTCATGCAATCAACTTAACTTCAAAGAATAAGTCAGGTAAATATACTTTTTTTACATGGTAAATAACGATATTATTAACCATTTCAATCTGAAAATATGAAAAAAAACATATGTTTCTCATCCACCTGTATTGCTAGCTGAAGTATTTTCACTAAATTATTCAGTACTGTCGAAATCAATCAAAAGCAATAATATTATCCTGATGGATCTGGACACAGCTCGCTTCCAGCCAGCTAGTCGCGTCATTATACGCGAAAAAAAAAAATTTCGGGCAGCACCGATCAGAATGCGGTTTTCGGCATTCGCTTGCAAAAATTATTTGTAAAAAAGTTACCTAGTTTTCATTTGTCCAAAATCAGAAATTGCATTGTTGCAGCCAAAAATTGTGAGACGCCCTTCAGACAACTTAATAACTTTGTAAGAAAGAGTCAGAACTGGCCCAGAATGGGTACTCGGGGGTTTTCGAGGTCGCTGATCACGATTATGATGTTCAAATTGACCCCCTGACCACCTGGGGCTCAGGAACGCCGACGAACGTCATCTCCGTGGAACACTCCCAGAATACGTGCGGGGAAGGAAAAACACTTGGCGCCCGGGGGTTTTTTGGGTCGCTAAATTCAAATATGGCATCGGCGAGCACCCCCCGCACACCTGGTGCGCCCCAGCCTGGACGTAGACGTCCTCTCCGAGAATTTTCCTGACAAAAGTGTCAAAAACAACCCAAAAATAATTGTGGGGGAGTTTTATGGGTCGCTAAAGCAGAATTTGACGTTGAAAACGATCCCCCGAGCACCTGGTGCACTGCAACCTGGACCTGAACATCTTCTCCTAGGCTTTTCCAGACACATTCGAAAAAGACGAACCGAAAATCGTTAAGGGGATTTTTTGGGTCGCTGAATGCAAATATGGCATCGGCGAACACCCCCCACACACCTGGTGCGCCCCAACCTGGACGTAGACCATCGGAGAAGACGTTCAGGTTCAGGTTGCGGTGCACTAGGTGCTCGGGGGATCGTTTTCGATGTCAAATTCTCCTTTAGCGACCCAAAAAACCCCCCTTAACGATTTTCGGTTCGTCTTTTTCGAATGTGTCTGGAAAAGCCTAGGAGAAGATGTTCAGGTCCAGGTTGCAGTGCACCAGGTGCTCGGGGGATCGTTTTTAACGTCAAATTCTGCTTTAGCGACCCATAAAACTCCCCCACAATGATTTTTGGGTTGTTTTTGACACTCTTGTCAGGAAAATTCTCGGAGAGGACGTCTACGTCCAGGTTGGGGCGCACCAGGTGTGCGGGTGGTGTTCGCCGATGCCATATTTGAATTCAGCGACCCAAAAAACCCCCGGGCGCCAAGTGTTTTTCCTTCCCCGCACGAATTCTGGGAGTGTTCCACGGAGATGACGTTCGTCGGCGTTCCTGAGCCCCAGGTGGTCAGGGTGTATATTTGAACATCATAATCGTGATCAGCGACCTCGAAAACCCCCGAGTACCCATTCTGGGCCAGTTCTGACTCTTTCTTACAAAGTTATTAAGTTGTCCGAAGGGCGTCTCAAAATTTTTGGCTGCAACAATGCAATTTCTGATTTTGGACAAATGAAAACTAGGTAACCTTTTTACAAATAATTTTTGCAAGCGAATGCCGAAAACCGCATTCCGATCGGTGCTGCCCGAAAATTTTTTTTAAGGCCTTTTTTCGCGTATAATGACGCGACTAAGCCAGTTTTCCTCCAGTTCACGTACTCATTGGCAAAGTTCAACCGAGTTGTACGATGATCCACGGTTAACGCTGGACCTTTGGCAGCAATGCGCAAACGGATTCAAAGTTTATTCTAATACCATGGGAGTTTTGATGCTGATTTCACAGAATTCTTGTCAATACAAATTGTTCTAGTAGAAAGAAAAGTGTTGAAAAATGATATGCTCACCATGTTCCTTACATAGTTCAATCACGGGTGATGCTTTTGTATGGGATACACTTATTCATTGTCAACTCCAACCTTTTTGGTTCAATACAGCGGCTTGGGCATGTACAGCAGGGGTCAAATCTCTTAACAATTCAATCCGAACGATATTGATGCTCTCAAGGACTCAACTCTTGCCGGCAAAAATCAAACTGATCACCGAGTTTTCTGAAAGTGGAGGTATCGAACAGAAAGACAATAAATATTGAAATATTGGGCCGAGCCGTGCGGGGGGTGATTGGCACCCGGGCGGCATGACACGGGGCGGCAAAAGGGAAAATGTCTAAAAAAATAGCAGAACAACATCATGCAAAAAATATTTAGTCGCAAAGCACAAAGTGCATTTCTTTGATAGCGGCATTTCTACGAAATATTGTTTTCTTATTATTACAATACCAAAATAGTGCATTGAGCGTTCGGGCGGATCGGGCGGCATAAAAAAGATTATAAATAGGTAATAATAAAGAATAAGCCGCTTGCCGCAAAAACGACAGAATATATACAGGGTGTCTCATTATATTCTGACTGTTTTCAAGAGCTTATATCTTCGAAACGGTTCTAGATAATAAGATGCGGTTTCCACAGTTAGGTTTAAAATTACCGTGAGTTTTGATGTGACACATTTATATAAATGGCGTACTTCCGGTTTACCCGCTAGAAATGTGGCGTATTTTCAGAATACAGTAGATGTAATTTTTTAAATGGGACACCCTGTATATTTAGCAATTTATTGAAAGACGCATATTTTTACTTTATAACGGTACTTTAAAGTTTGAAATCGGTGCACAGAAAGCGAAGTTAGATAACTTTAACTAGGATACTGTAATGATTTAGATATAAAGTTGGAACTTTATTAGCTAAAGTGAACTGTAAATAAAAAATAGGAACATGTTTTAGGGCACTCTAAAACAAATTTTCGATGTGTCTTCCGTCTTGGTCTATACATTTGTGGAATCGAACCAAGTTGTCAAATGCTGCTGTCAGCATTTCAAGAGGAATATTTACCATTACCTGCCATATGTTATTTTTTAATTCCTCAATAGTAGCAGGCATCGGGTTGTAGACTCTATCTTTCACAAATCCCCATACAAAAAAATCTGGGACAGTCAGGTCTGGGGAATTTGGAGGCCATTCTATTGGACCAGTCCTACCAATCCAATTATTTTCAAATTGTTGGTTAACAGATTCTCTTGCTATGTTGGAATAATGGGTGGAGCCCCGTCTTGTTGAAAGCAAACATTTTGGTTCAAAATACCATCTTGTTCTAACTGGTTCTAACACAATGTGACGTTCTGTCAATGATCGCAATATTTTTGTGTTGTGACATATTAACGCCTCCTTGATTATTATTTATTAATAAGGTATCTGAATCATTACAGTATCCCAGTTAAAGTTATCTAACTTCGCTTTCTGTGCACTGATTTTAAACTTTGAGGTACCGATAAAAAGTAAAAATATGCGTCTTTCAATAAATTGCTAAATATACCGGGTGTCCCATTTAAAAAATTACATCTACTGTATTCTGAAAATACGCCACATTTCTAGCGGGTAAACCGGAAGTACGCCATTTATATAAATGTGTCACAACAAAACTCACGGTAATTTTAAACCTAACTGTGGCAACCGCATCTTATTATCTTAAACCGTTTCGAAGATATAAGCTCTTGAAAACAGTCAGAATATAATGAGACACCCTGTATAATAGATTACTTGAATAAAGAGATCGCGGCTCACGGCTTTTCTTTTTATTTTTCCAATGCCGTGTTTTGGTGTTTATCTAAGTTTGCGTAGCTTTTTTTTAAATTTTTCATTTAAATTTGATTAGTTGAAAACCAAAGAGTAAAGATTGCGATATCACGAGGGAACGAGATCAGTGTCTATTTGATTTATTTTTCCTGACTAGCTACGCTAATAGGGCGGCATAATTTGTTCGTGTACCCGGGCGGCGGGTACCCTAGGCTCGGCCTTGTTGAAATTGTTTACAATTTGTCATATTGGGCCGAGCCGTGCGGGGGGTTTATTCCAAGATGATTATACATTATGAAGATCCATACTGAAACTATAATTATTTTCAGTTTTTGGTACGAAGTCCTGAGTATAAAGAAAAAGTTAACACAATATTTTTACTATAAACAGTCACTTACCTCTTCGTGTGCCCATACACCTCAATCTAAGAAAAAAGTTATCTGGTCTTCCCTCGAATTCTTCCGTAGTAAGAACTGTTTTCACAAGTGGATAAGAGAAAACGGCAACGACATTTTCTTTCCCCAATTTTAAACCAAGGACTTTCGTATTGTATATTTCTGATAATTTCAACAACGCCAAGTGTTGGCCACCAAGAGTTCTTGACAGATGTTTCAATACTGGAACTGTTCCTACTAGAGGATGCCATGCAGGACCTGAAAATGTTCACAAATAATGGTAAATTACCTTTCAATTCGTGTTTTGCAAGACCCATTTTATCACGATCACTTAGAGGACGTCATAAATAGAAAAGTGATTGATGGGTTTCAGGTTATTCCCAAGATTGGAGTGTGCGAGACTACGAGAGGTGTGAAGTGGAGATAATGTTGAGGGGCAAAGAGAAATGTATGGAGGTGAAAAGTGGCGTAGTGGAGAGCACGATTAGTGGAAGAGAAGGTCTCGATATGGCGTGTGAGGGGTAGGAGTGATAGAAGGGAGTAAATTACGTAGAATGTATGCATTCTCTTGGGGATGAGTCTAACACTGTCTAGGTACTGGTTGGGACCTATTCAAACATGAGTTTTCCATGTCGACCCGAAAAAAAGGTTGCCTGTTTATGAAATAATTCATTTGGACCTGTATATTTGAAAGTATGGCTGAATTGTTTTTCTAGTGGTCTTTATCAATGCTTTCTGAAATAGATAGGTGTTTGTTTATAAAGTAAAATAAAACAAAATATTGAAATAGAATTTATTATTATTGATAACGTTTTAATAGACCAAACATTAGATTGTTTTCCGTTAAATATTCGTTAATCACTACACGTTAGTACTCAGTACAGGAGTTACACTAATTTAGCAAATGCAGCAAAAATACTATATTAACGTTTGGTATCCATAATAGGGACTAAACTGAGAATATTTGTCTAATTGTTTTATAGCTTTTATTATGCTATACCCAAAAAATTTATGTCCTAATTTTCAGCATGGTATAGTCCGGTGAAATCACACAAACATCAAATTTTTCCGATATGTAGTAATTAATGTTCTAAATTATCGAACAAATTCCATAGGAAATTTCGAGCATAACAAAGAACACGCGAAATCAGAGACTTTTACTCTTGTAGGCATTAAAATTGTAGGAAATGTTTTTACAAAAAAAGTCCTATAGAGAATGATTTCGTGATTTTTCACATAAAAATTATCGTGAATTTTGAGTACGTAATTGATTCGTTAGATCATTGAGTCTCACCATGAGTCTAATCACTCTAATCGCTGCCTCGCTATAGTTTCGTATCTCTTTTCTACACATACAGTGGTACAACCACGATTCACTTACTCACGGTATGCTGATTTCTACTCCAAATTGCGTCCGAGCCGCGCAGTTACGTCACGCGGGAACCAGAAATTTACATCCACCTCTCACCAGTCTTTCGATTCATTGTGTTTTCATGCAATACAAGGTATTGTTAGCTTCAATTTCAATTTTTCTTGAGTTGATTCGTTTATTTGGAATTTTATTACCCACTAATTTACTGTTATTAGTGTTATTTAATACTGTTTCATAACATAAGGCTATTTTTGTTTTGTAACGATTAAGGGAAATTAATAGGAAAATCAGTTTTCAAAACTACCTGAAAAAACTGGACAAGAATGTGTCAAAATTAACAAATTTCAATAAATGATTCTAAATATAAGCTTTTTCTACTACTATACTATAAATTATTAATTAAATGGCAATTTTCAGTTTCATAATGATACTCATTATAACACTGGTTTTCATTATGAAACTGAAAAATTGACGAATAGAAATCTAGATTTTTTAATAACCAAGAAGGCAGACCCAATATTTTCTGTAGTATGTCGAGAAAAGACCAAAATAAATGTCGAGCACCAGACCAAAAATACTTAATGACCAAGGTAAATAGATATTTAAACTTATTAATTTTTGTTTACAATAATTTATTACTAATTTTGTATAACAGTAACATACCTATATACGTTTTATATTAGTTCAATGTGGTCCCCTAGGGTGGCTCGAGACCCGGTTTGTCCATTTTTTTTATATTTTTTTCCAAATCAAATTTCTTTTTCGTAGAAAAAATAGTGTATGCAAGTTTCATGTAATGGTTATTAATACACTTGCATTAATCATACGAAACTCGCCTTTGGTTCGTTTCGTATCCCAGTGACACCTTTGTTAAGGAGTCTTGTATAATAAATAAAATATAATGGTAGAAATATAAAATATTTATAATATAATGGTGTGTTTTAATTTTGCCCACCCATGAATATTTCTGTTTCAAATCTTTTTAAAATGTAAAAAATATATATTACCTACATATTTCTACACGTTTTGTACATCATTGTTAACTCCCAGCAACATTGTACTTACCAAAAAAAGATAACTAGTTACTGATCATAAAGTAATATTTCATATTATATCTGAAAAACCATGTCGCATTTAAATAATCATTCATAAAGTGGAAATATGCATGAAAATTGAACACAAACAGAGTATTTCCCATATATTTAGCATTGCACATCACCGATTGAGATTCCCAAATGACGTCACACGCTGTCGGCTACATGCGCAAGAACATACCGTGAGTGAGTGTATCGTGGGTACAACAAATATCAAAAAATCAATCAAGTCTGTTCTAGAATTTAAGCTACCTACCACATAATTGTATGTATTTTATTATTAACCAAAACCATGTTAATTGTATTGTCCCACTGCTGATATACTTAGTGGTTGATGCAATTTGATATTAAAATAAAAAATACATCATCATGTTATAGGGCATAAGATTTAATACAACGTTTAAGTACACAATTTTTTGTGCGAGCAAAACTGAGAGAGATATCAGCGTAAAAGACTTCAATTTAGAGCTTTCTACGATGTTTTTGCAAGCTGTGTCGCAAGCTCCTGCGGAATTTATTCGAGAAATTTAGAAAATGATCATATTTTTCGTTTAAGGACATTCCATCTCGGAAAAAATTGATGGTGGGTAGAGTTTTCGACCTTACTTCCACTGACTAATCGGTGAGTCCTCAACAAACAAAGTATGATTGAGAGTAGAAGATCTTCCACTCCAGATGAGAATTATGTTTTTTTATAAAAAAATACCTATTTTGCTATTTTGAAAAAACTAGAAAATTTAGATACAATAAAAAAGTTCTATGAAATGAAAAAGAAGAATCGGCAACTTTATTTCCAAAAATTCCTTTATAATTATAGTGATGCTTCTTATGTACTGCACACAGTTTGGCCCTTGTGTTAATTATGAAATAAAGCGGAAGATAAAATATAAAAAGCTTTAGTTTAGTTTTTCACTTCAAATAATTATCAGGTCACTTTTCCAACACTCCAAATAAAACTCAACAGCATCTAATTTAAAAATATTTTAATTCTTATTAAATTATTAAAATTAATTTTTTCCTACTAAGCTTAATATTGAATTTCGCACTGGATAAAAAATAAGTTAGTGCTTCATAACTTATGTGAAGAGATCGCTTACAATGAAAAATTAATATTATTATATAATAAATAAGTGAAAATTAAAAATACAATTAATAGAAAAACTATTCCATTCAGCTCAACGACTTTTTATCAAGAAAGCCAAATAGATTAATACTCACCAGGAGGATAATTAACGGGTTTCCGACGTAACAACAGATATAAAATAGACAACACAACGAGTGTTACTATTAATAACGGCAACATGTTACACGCGCGTTGTGTAAATGATACTGATTAATTTTTTGTTTGTCAATTTAAAATATCGCTTGTTAAATAACCAGCGGCGTGGTTACACTATATAGCTTTATTCGGGTTTTTGTTTCTGGACAGTCCGTAAACCAATCTGGAATTGCGCAGAACCAGTTGCGTACCTTATTCAGTCCTAAGAACTATTTTCGAACCGTCTAGAATTGAACGAAGTTTGAAAAAACCCGAACATCCCGCATGGTCTATAGAACTGAACTAATCTTACTAAATTGACAATTATTTAAGATAACTCATCATCATCACTGTATTGAGGGACAGTCTCTTCCACAAAGCTTTTGTTTTTAATATTATCTTGTAAGACTTCTGGAATTATAAGACTATTTATTACATCAAGAAAAACATCGTCTTCACTTGATGATGATGATGAACTATGTTCAAATATTTCCATAAAATCATTATAGCCTCCATTTGGTAAATATTCAATTTGAAAAGTAAAATCCAAAATAAACAACACACAATAAACAAACCTCTACTTCTAACCTCTGCGAAATTTCAAAATAGCTTCCACCCTCCTCCTTTGCAAATTATTTGAGCATGCGTAAGAAATAATCCGAAAATCGTCCTTGCTCGAGACTGAGGACTGGCTTGGACGAACCGTCCAAGAACTACTCCTCAATAAGCCCGAACGCCAAACTGCGGGTGTCAGAACCATCCTGTTTAAACCTGAACAAGCCAATTTCGATTGCGCAAGCTCCGGACAGTCTTAGAACAGTGATTGCATGAACCCGAATAAAGCTTATATTGTTATATAGTAAGAGGAGAAAACTCTGGTAGCGTGGAAGTCTTGAAATGAGAAAAAATCTTAATTGATAAGGATACGCCTAATTTCGTCCTTGCTGATGTTTAATATTTCGTTAGCGATCCCGAGAAATTTTTGACCAGGAATTGCTCCTGCTCTTGCTTTGTCACATGACTTCAGTAAATCCAATGTTTTGTTCCACTCTACCAAGATGTATAACCACGTGCACCAGTTTTTTAATATTCCAAATACTGGTTTAGGACCAGTGAATGCAGTTTCAGTCACTAGCTTTTTCATTGCCTACAATACCTTTGTGCCCCGGGACCCACATACTCTGTTGTGGTTTTCCAGGGCTAAAAGTTTTTGAATTCAGACCCAGAATAATCTAGATCTGATCTGGGAACATGCTTAAGATTTCAGTGCTGCTTGATCATCTGAGAATATAATATTTCTCAATCACTGCACGTCACTACCGAGTATCTGAGAGTATAAGGATCCTTTGGGCTTCAATACTCCCTTTCGATGTTCATTTGCAAAAACGTGAAGATAGCGTAGATTTCTTTCTGGACTCCGGATGTAAAATAACTCAACGATGTCTGTGTACCACGCCTACGTTCCTTTCTGATCGCATGGTTCCAATTTATCTCAATTTAGCTGACTATAGTATGATTGGTTATCGTTAATTGTGACCAACACTTCTTATTTCAAGAGGGAAGTTTGTGATGACATAACATCCAATCTCTCTTCCGTCTTAACATGCAGAATAAGAGGTGGAAGATAAAGAATGGCTTCCATTACCGCAGTCGGGCTGCTTCTCATCGCACCTGTTTTGTACAGACAGGCAAAGTTTTGATAGCACCAGTTTGAATACCAATTGATCTGTTTTGGACCACCAAACTAAGGCTCCATATATATTCGCCATGTGTTTTTTTATCGCCTGTTTGGCAGTGATTAGGGCCATTTACTCTTTATTGATTTTGTCAAGTAGGTGGGATTTCAAGGTTAATTTTGTATCCAGAATTATACCCAGATACTTGACCTCATAGCTTAGATACAGCTGCATGTTGAAGAGGCTTGGCAGTTTTGGCAGTTTCAGCTTCCGTAAGCGCAGTTTTTGCAGGATTCACCCTTAGGCATTCCTTTCTACACCACTTCTCCACCGTTTCCAGAGTCTCTTGCATTTTATTTGATAAAACGTTGGGGTGTTTCCCCATTACAAGTATTATCATTTCATACGGGCGTATAGTCGGGTCTTCGTTATTTACGATATTGATTATGTTTCTTGAACTCGTTTTTTCCGTAGCAATGACAAACTCACATCCTTGTACAGAATTGTACGCTCTTAAAATTTTTCGATAAATTTACTCTTTCAAAAGTTATTCAATGTAAATTCTTAAAGTGTTGCACTTTTACGGCAAAATTCTAATTATTTTGGTAAAATTTAGACCTTTATTCTAAAAATGTATAATTTTTATGATACATATAGTTTGGCAAGTTTATCTGAAACTACGGGGCATCGGTAAGAGGCGAGGAAACATGGCGGTATCTGTCATAAACGTACAAATGGCGTACGATACCTATTTTACCAAGTAAAACTGAAAAAACAAAGGTCACTGGGAATACCAACGCCACTGGATAAATCAATATCAGTCAATTGACGAAGTGAGAGGGAAAAACACACGCACGCGCTAGCCAATAAGAAGTCAGCTTTCGATAAAAATCACCAATTATGTAATTCGGAGGCTGTGGTGATTAGGGTTTCCGTACAACGCTGCCAGAGCTTGAAGAATCCCATAATAAATTTGGAAAAGTTCTCATCTCTTAATATTCATAAATTGAAAAAATAATGTTAATAGAAAAAATCCAAGGAAACAAGCACATTAAAGAATTAATGTTCAATCATATTTTTAATATTGTTAATAATAAAAAGTACCTTTTCTAATTATTATCACTACATACTTAGCACTTTAGCTTTTTCATAGTTAAACGTGGCAATATCGAATGTTTTCGACTGCATTCCTTTCACGGCTTCAGATAAACTTGCCAAAGTATACTATGGTGAAAAAATTTTGAAGCATGGGAAATAATTTATTGCATAACAGGTACCTGCTTAATTCTAGCTTTTATAATTTTAATTGAGTTGGGTAAATTTCTGTACTTTTAGTAAAACTACTTTACAATTGAGTCCATAATTTAAATTGACTCTTAAGGCGTGTCCACACTATGCCGCGATTTGCCGTTGGCAATGAAAATTGGTAAATTTTTAATAATGAGTGGTAATTAATCGATGGATCTTGAATGAAATAAATATCTGAGCGTGAAAACATTCAATTCCTTCAATAGCACAAATGAAATGAATATGAATTTGTCATTGCTACAAAAAAAGAGTACTAGAAAGAAAAAAATGTTTATAAAAAGTGGCAAAATCCCATGTAATTTAAATGGGAAATGTATCGTCTTTGGTGCAACTTTAACTATGAATATTAAGGGCTTGTGATAGTCTGATACTTTTTTATATTGTTACGAACTCACTAATTCCGAAGCCGGTCCTGTCGCGAACGAAGAATGCGATCTTTCTAGAAAGATGTTCTTTCGCAGGTAATATCCAGACTGTTCTGGAAATGTACCAGGCCATACAATGGTTTATCGCGAAGGTTCTAGAGATTCGAAAAGGAGTATATATAGCGGGTTTTCGAGTGAATCGGTAGTTGTTCAGTATACAGTGAATCGGTAAACAGTTTCAGTATACAGTGAGTGAACAGAAGTGAATATAAATAGTGTTGAATATAAATTAGGACAATTATAATACCGAGTGTAGATAAATTAATAGACATTAAGTAGTGTGTATATAAATTAAGTTTATCATAGTGTGTAAGTGTTTCTTTAATAAATCGATATTAATTAGCCATAGTAAGTGTATAATTTTATCCCACGGTAAAAAACTGTATAAATAAATAAGAAAAACATTACAATATGATAAACTGAGAATTTAGAGAGCGCTGCAAGAAACAATCAATTTCGTCAATAACGGATAGCCCCTTTCTGTTCAATTCTTTCAAGAGTTATTTCAACAGAAAAGGTGATAAGACTCCTCCCTGTGGGTATCAATTCATTATCGAGACCTCAATTGAATCACCCAATAAGGTTGTCATTGATGTCTTGTTGAAAACCAGTCATTTAGAATAATGAAATATCTCTTAATTATTACATTCTAAACAAATGCTTAAATAGCTTTTAAGAAAGCAAGTGAAAAAATTTATCTTTTTTAACTAAATCAGTCTTGTCTATAAATTAGCCTAACGCTAAAGGGTTTAGGAGCCATTGTTACACCATCATAACCTTCCAGTTTGAATTCTGTGTTATCGGCTTTTACTATGAAAAAGTTGTGCAGCACCGCCGTGAAAAATAAGAAAATATTGGCTTTTCCCAGGGATTCTCCAAGGCAACGTCTTTTGCCTGAAAAAATAAACCATTATTATTATTTTTACAAATACTAAATTTAATATTCGTCACTTAGGCTTTAAGGTAGATACAAATAGCCAGATTTATTCTGTGGAGTAAGCTATTTTTATTCAACATTAATGACAGCATTGGCCCCTAACATACACTGAGAAAACTGTCGAAATAACTAACACTGCAATTTAAATAACTAAATTTAAAAAAATATGTAAACAGTTCTATTATAAATAAACAAAAACATCATACAAAGGAAATGAAAGAGTAGAGTAATATAATTGTTTAGAGTGATATCTACGTGTGGCAAGTGGCGTGGGCTGTCTACTTTTCACATAGCAACCATAAACAATGAAATGCCAGTATCGATAAAGTTCATATAATAATCATTTTGGTGTGCGTCATCGATTGTTAATGTCCTTCTAACACATTACGTTGGAAGAAATTGAAAAAAGACAGGTCTGTGATTAGTCCCAATCAAAATATCACAATAATGAACCGTTTAAATGTATTACAAACGTTAACCCTAATCTTTGACTTAAAAAATTTGATTAGTTGATGTTTAGATTAGCGGCAATGTATCTTACACTTTTTGTACTGTCCCACTGACAGTTTTCGTCAGGTCTGTACTTTGTTGTTTACGGTCAATTATTATTTATGAAAAATGAATATTAATATTATTGTTATATTTATTAAAAAAAAACAAAAATATGCCTAGTTACATGGAAAACATCGGCATTTTGAAAATTCTCAAGTATTTTCAATTAGAAAAAGAAGCTGGTAATTATGAATTCCATAGCCTTTTCGAACTTGACTGAATACGATCCTGATGATTTCATTTATCAAATATAAGGTTAGCTATATGTCAAAATAGTAAATTAAATAAACGACATACCCAAAACCCGGATATACGTCACAAGCGATGACGCACACCAAGAAGGCTATTAAATGTTCTATAGATTATTACTGACGATGTTTTCAATAAAAGTAAAGCTGTCGCTTCTATGTTAGTGTAAATTTATACTCACCACTACCAAAAGGTATGTAATGTTTATCGTTAACAATCAAATCCTCGTTTTCATCTAAAAATCGTTCGGGTTTAAATTTATAAGGATCGGTCCAAAATTTACCATCCATATGAACACTATACAAATTCGTCAAAATTATTGTATCTTGAGGAATCAAATAACCGTAAAGGTCAGTGTCTTTTGTAGCTCGATGTGCAATACCTAAAGGGGCAATTGTAACACGTCTCTGAAGTTCCATGAGAACTGCTCCGGTGTATTTTAGTCTACAAATATAATTTTATAATAGAAAATCAAATCAGTAAGATGCCCCAAGATTTTAAATCTTTGTGTGTTAGATCAGTCAAAAGATGGCGATTTTAGAGAGTCAAAAATTCCAAGAGGACTTTTTAATAAAAAATTTTGTTTATTAATTTGACGTTAAACACTGTCATAAATATCCAACTACCTAATTCGATCGTTAAGTGTAGGCCACCTATTTCTGCCAACTTCTCTGTCCATTTCTTCTTGGACTTTTTTTTGAATGTCTGGAAAGAGCACCATCGTTAAAATTGCAAAACCCAAAGTGTTACTGGTGGTTTCAGCTCCAGCCATAAATAAATCCAGACACACCGACATAAGCTGGTCACCTACAATTATTATAAATTCAAATAAAATTATATTCACACATTTATTATTAACACTAAAAAATTCTACAGTTCTAGTGCTACCTGTGAATGTAGGATCACTCTTGACATCAATCTTTTGTAAAAAAGCATCAATAAGGTCACGTGGATGTTGTACATCAGCAAAAGTCTTTTTATGCTCCGATATGGTTTCCTAAAAACGTAAATTAGAAGAGTTAAATAGAAGTGTAAAGCAATATCACAAATTGATAACCCATTTTTGTTGTCTATTTGTGTAGGTACTTTGTATGATCCTTATTAGGGTTTCTAAAAACCATATATAGGGTGAAATTTTTTATATGAATAAAACGAACTAATTTTTTAAGACCGACCCTGATTTTTTTCCAGTTTGTATAGATCAGTTAATTAGGTGATAGTATTGTTACGTTTTACCAAATTTTGAAACAAATCGAAATTACCGTTCAAAAGTTATGATCAAAAGAAATATCAGTCAAAGTTCACAACTTCTCCTGTATATTATCAAAATATGGGAGCAGACACTTTTTAATGGCCATACGAGGTAGGAGTATGTACAGTTCCTCATAAATCTCCCTGTATATATAATGTGTGGTATTATTTTCCATGTCAATACATATAGTTTGTCTCAAAGTATATCGTCTTCACTTTTGCCGGCAATCATAAAATTAATGGGCCAATTGCAATAAATGGCCAATAGCAGCTGTAAAAGAGATCGGACTATTTAAAATTATTTTAGAAAGAATCAAATATCTATCCGGTGTTATCGAAATGCCTCCCGTTTTTTCAGGTACCTATTTTCATAGATGAAATGCCTCCCGGGTACAATCGAAATGCCTCCGGGTCCTTAATCATTTATGGTAATATTTTGTGTGCTTAATCTTTGTATAATGACACAATGTTGCCAAATTATAATTTGAATAGGTAAATATATATCTATTTTTATTTTTCTAATTCTTATGCACTGTACATAAAATCTGTTAACAAAATATTTCAGAGTACGACATTTTTGTTTAGAAAATAAAATTGTTTACAATTAAAAACAAAGCCGAAGTACACTTAGTTGTTTATAATAAATATCCTTTCTATAATGATGTGATTACTTAATCAGTGTACATTTTTGTTTAGAAAATAAAATTGTTTACCATTAAAAATAAAGCCGATGTACCTACACTAAGTATTCTAATTGTTTTGATCTAACACGATTCTAATCTCTAATCTATTCCATGAATAGGGTAGTTTGCACCTACTAAATCTGGTAATTAGTTGTTTATAATAAATATTCTTTCTATAATTATGTGATCACTTAATTTTTGTATAAATACTTCAAGTTTATTAGTTCTTGTCTCAGTTTTGTCGATTTAAAGCTTGTATCAGTTTGTCAATTTTAAGTTCAAATTGTGTTTAAGTGGATTAAGTTATAATATTCGAAATAATGGAATCAACGATGTGTTCGAGTCAAAAGGGCAAACCTTTAATATCAATTGATGGTTTCACATTCGGTTTTCAAAAAATGTTGGCCAAAGATACGGTAAAGCGATGGACATGTACTAAGAAAACCTGCAAAGCATTTGTGAAAACGCAGGGATGTGACAATTCGATAATTGAGTCGATATTAGATCACAATCACGAGAAGTTGTCTGCCGAAGTGTCCAATAGGAAAGCCGTAAGCAATTCGATAAAAAGAGCAGCCGTGGAAGATATCAACGAAAAACCAATGAAGCTCATATGTAAAGAACTTAAGAAGACGAATATAGAGACATTTACTACCAACGATATCTATAGGGTGAGACAGAATTTATATTACGCTAGAACAACTAATTCTTTAATTAAACTTCCTAAAAGTATATCTGAATTTCATATTGCTATCGATTCAACTTCGATTATTACAAATAGGAACGAAAATTTTATAATTAAAAATGACAAAGATAATCACATTGTTATATTATCCTGTTCTTCAAATCTTTCTTTTCTTTCGACTGTTTCCAATTGGTATGTCGACGGAACTTTTGAGTACTGTCCTCGCTTTTTCACCCAATTGTTCACTATACATGGCTTAAAAAATGGACATTATATTCCTCTCGTCTTCTGTTTACTTGAAGATAAAAAGTCATCTTCTTATTATCTCGTGTTTAAATATATCATAGAAGAATGTATTAAACTCAATTGCCCTGTATCCCCTAAAGTAATAACTTCAGACTTTGAAATTTCTATACATAATGGTATCCGTAAGGCATTCCCTGAAGCAGATCTTCGTGGATGTCGTTTTCATTTGGGTCAGGCTTGGTATAGAAAGCTTCAAGCACTGGGCTTAGCTCCAGAATACCAGAAAAAAGGTGCTGACTCAAGTGAAATTACCCATTTTCTGTCATATATTTTTGGCCTATCATTCTTAGATCCTGAAGAAGTTGGCGATTTTTTTGCAATAGATTTGTCCGAAATTAAACCAGTCGATGAAAGGGTCACTCAGTTTTGTGATTATCTTGTGGATAATTATATATCGGAAAATTCGAAATTTCCGCCACATCTCTGGGCTGAGCACTCTTCATCTTTAGAAAGAACCACAAACCCATGTGAAAGTTTCCATTCCAAGTATAACTCGTCTTTCTACTGCCCTCATCCAAATATAAATAATTTTATTGAGATTATTTTACAATTTCAAATAAATACCTATATTAAAATAAATTCTGTCTCGGTACCAAAAAGAATTGTTGAGGAAAGTACAGCAAAAATCAATTTTGTAAATGAAAAAATATTACAATTAAGAGAAGGTACAATAAATAAATTAGAATTTGTGAAACTAGTGTCATACAAATTTAGGAAAAATAATTTGTAAGTTTGTAAATTTCTTCTGATGATTTGTATATAAAATTGAATAGTTCAGTCTGCAGACTGAATTTTATTGTTTGAGTCGTAATTTTCTTAAAAATTGGTGTTTTTAAATTTTCTGCGATGATAATATTATGTAATTTTGTAAGTTTCTGCTGATGATTTGTTTTAATAAATGTATAAAATACTTATCATGTCTTTATGTTTTTGATCAAAATAATCAAAATATTAAAACCAAAAAATAATGGTTAATATTGAGTTATTAACGAAATTCTATAAAAGGACGAAAGTTTGGCAACGTCTCACCTTCGTACAAAGATTAGAAGCTGGTAATTTATTTAGAGCTTAGGAGGCAATTCGTATGTGACCCTTTTAGCGACAGGTAAGAAACCCTTTTTCGGGAGGCATTTCGTATCCGGCCTATCTATCGTTTTGTATTTTTATCACACATCCTTTGTTTTTTAATATGTGAAGACCATTTCTCTAAACTTTTTTCTTTTCCCTCATAAATGAGAGATTATTAAATACTATAGTTAAATAAGCTATAAGAAGGTAAAAAAACAATATCCAACTTTATTGGAACAAATCCATTTTCTGATCCAGCGTCAATAATACTTATGCTCTAGCCAAACGTTACACCCATGCTCAATCCCTTAAGAGATGGGATGGAATCAAAGGATGCAGTCTTGCCAGGATCACCCTGGGCGACCCTGGAAAGCTGGCGCCGAAGAAATATTTGGCGATGACCAGGAAAAACCTACGTTTAACAGTAGGATTTCTGACTGGTCACTGTCAACTAAGGAAACACCTCCATACTATGGGGCTAGTGGACACACCTCTATGCAGGATATGTGAACAGGAAGATGAAACTGTCAGGCAGTGTCCGGAGTTATCGTCAATAAGAGAGTGTGTGTTCGGTGAGACTTGGCCTACACCTGCCGATATAAAGGAGATGTCTCCTAGTGACCTGTCCACCTTCCTGAGAAGGACAGGATGGACAGGATGGACAATGACCTAGGAGGACAACTCCTCGGGAGGATGTACAATGGGTCACATGTGGCCTAAGTGCTGTGAGCCTACACACTCACCCTCCCCACTCTACAGATACAAAATAGTTATGCTCTTTCCTTGGTTTGAATATGCTAAAGTCTTACAGTTTTCACTGGAATCAAACCATCCTTTTGTTATCTTGATTAAGATATTCAAATTTGGCGCAATCATTTAACCGCTCACTCATGCGCGCTAAGGTAGGCGGGCGCGAGGGGGGGAAATCTACTTTCTTCTTCCCTGCGTCCGTCCGGCATTCGCTGCTTGACATGTGTTTTTAATACATCTAAGAACAAGAAATCTTACACTTTGGATACCTACGGTATCGTGTGTATCAAACCATGCTTCGTCCAGGTAGATTATAGATCTGTTTTCGGATCGGTACTTCTTAATTTCCTGAATCTCCAAGTGCGCAATCTTTGCGATTCCAGTGCCACTCATTTTTTTTTCAATTTCACGATATGTGAATACCATTTTACCAATAACTCTATGGAGGGTGGCCCGGTTGATATTTATATTGGTGTCATCTTCTTCTAGCTTTCTTTTTAGATTGTTCAAAGTAGGAACAATCTGGCTTTTATATAGAGGGATTATATTTTTTTATTCTTATTATATCCTGCTGGCCATTGTCCAGACGATGAGATTGAAAATCACTAGGTACGTCTTTTTCTTGCACTTAAAATATTTCACTATTAATAATATCCTTTATAGAGGATATTGGTGTCTTTGTAAATAAGCAGGTTTCTTTAAGCTTCTTGTTTAATCAATCCTCTACTCACAAAACAATCACACATTTTTCACAATTTGCTTTGTGTTTTTGACGCAACATTGCGAAAAAAATTAATGATAACTCATAATACTCGTATGAAAAGCTCTTTGAAAACTCTCGCTAAAACGGAATATTCAATACTGCCAAATAAATTTAATACAGCCATCATACACCCGATACAAAACTCATTGGCCCGCCTTTGTCTTGTCACTCGATTGCTAGCAAAAGCTAAGACGAAATACTTTGAGATATACTTCACCTCTAAGAAATTCCACATTCTATCTAAAATCTCTTTAAGCTGATTATATCCACTGGCATTTGGAGCGATGTACCGCAAAAAAGGCATTTGATTCAACATCCCTCCAGAAATATCGACCAATCTAAAAGCATCGTGGATAATTTGCAAAAGTTTTTTCAATCTTTCGTCTTCGATATGGAATCTTTCCCCGGCCATCATGGCCCACAAACCATTTAGAACAGCAACATCGAATGCGTTGTGCATGAAAATCGGTTCGGAATTGCGCTGTTTGAAAATTTCGATGAGCTCTTTCACCTCTTCAAGAATTTTCTCTTCCATTTCTTTCCTTCCAAAGCCAAAGCTTCGTAAATGTTGAATAGAGAATTTTCTTTGGTTCTGCCAGAATTGTCCGTCGGAAAACACAATACCTGAAAAATATATTTAAATAATTATTATTCGAATTATGTTTTTCTGGTAATTTGTAGTAAATAAGTTAATCATAGGCGGGTATGTTAATCCTTTTTTACGCAATATCCAAAGATATTCTTATAGGATCTGAATTAGCTTGATAATGAGAAATTGGGTGAAATTACCACTCATAGATACACATAAATAAGTAGAAAATAAACATAAGATGCTTACCACATACGTATAAGAAAATGTCTGTGATTTTTACCCATAGGGAGTGTTAGACAAGCAGTTCAGAAATTACTTTGGATAGACTGAGAGTTTTGAGTTAAGCAGTGGCGTGTTTATGGGGGGCAGAGGGGCCAGGCCCCCCCAATAACCGATTAACTGAAATATTACCTATCGAAGGCCTCATCCCAAAAAATTATAAAATTTACACCACAGCAACAATTGTCAAGGCTTGTTTAGTGTATGAAGCAGACATTAATATACGAAAACAAGAACTAAGAGCTGAAATAATAATGTGGCAAAAAAGATGGGGAGATAAACCAGATCTGCCCTCTACAGCAATCGAAGTACTTTGTTTTGGTGCGAGTTTGTTCCTTGCAATAAAGATTTCACTGCAGATATTTGCGACTCTACCTGTATCAACGGCAACAGCAGAAAGGAGTTTTTGAGGTCAACCATGGCGGAAGACCGTTTGAATGGTCTAACTTCACTTAATATTCACAAGGAAGCTGATTTGAATATTGAAAATGTGATAAATAGGTTCGCCACAAGTAAACCTAGACGAATGAGCATCAAAGACTGGTCAGGTTGAAATAATTGAACTGAAAAAATAAATATGCTATTTTCCATTTCTGTTCATTGCTCAGCCAAAATAAAAAAGAATGATTGTTCCGGTGTTGTTTCGTTTAATTATTTTGGTTAATCAGTACCACGACTAATTTTGGTAACATTTTTTATTTTTGCCTCGGCCCTCCCCAAATCAAGATTCTAAACACGCCACTGGAGTTAAGTACTCAAGGATTAGTAACTACATATAAGGCCTATTATGACAGGCAATTACTGTAATAGAATGGCTGTTAAAAAAAGTTTGTTGCTGTATTTTGTATTATATTAATTTTATTCCTAGTTATATTTTACAATTTTCTGGTGGTTCTTTATTTAGTAACAACAAATTTCAGAGAATTGTACAACTTATTTTCGTTATACAATTATATATTAAGTTTTAATTTTAAAAATTGGAAATATTGTGAAGGAATTAAGTCAATTCAATTATTAGCCCCCTTTATTTCTCCGTTTATGGTGTTGATCTATCGTTCGCCATATTCCAACAATAGTTACATGCTTTTCCTCCTCTCCGCTCCTGACCATAACAATGTTGGAGTGTAAACATCTCGTATATATCTTATGAATGAATAGCTCTGCATGTCTTTTTACATGTCTGAGACTTATCTATGTATAAATGTATTTGGGGTGATATTAGCTAAGACCTAAAGATCTATTATGCCCCTTAGGTACTTCTACTTAGTTTTTGAGGAGAGTATGATTTCCGTCAGGCCTATGACGCAGTGTTAACAACGAAGTTGTATGAAGTACTGCGCAACCTTGGAGTTTCCCAGAAATTAATAAAATTAATAAACTTGACCTTGGAACAAACATCAATGAAAGTATTAATAGAAGGAAAAGTATCCAAAAATTTCACCACTAAGAGGGGATTGAAGCAAGGAGACCCCCTCTCCACAGTTTTATTCAACCTTGTATTGGAATGGATCTTAAGGGAAAGTCAAATTCAGAGTCGAGGAATGATATTTCATTGCAAGCATCAGGTAATTGCGTATGCAGATGATGTCACGCTGATTGCAAGATCAAAAAAAGAGTTGGAACTGCTCTTCGGAAAATTGGAGGGTACGGCTAGCGCATTCGGGCTGCATATAAATACAGAGAAGACGAAGTATATGGAAATGAGGCAAGATCCAAATGAGTTAACCAGAGAAACTTTGTTCAGGACAAGACACAGAATATATACCTTTGAAAAAGTGGATAAATTTGACTATTTAGGAGTACTAATCACTAACAAAAGTGATGAAACTCTTGAAATAGAAAAAAGATTATCCAAAGGAAGTAGATCACTTGGGGCATTAAATTACCTATTGAAGTCAAAACAAATATCAAAAAAAGCTAAAATAAGAGTATATAGAACGATTATACGACCGACGGCACTCTACGGATGCGAATCGTGAATTCTAACCAAAAAAAATGAAACAAAGATTGAAATATGGGAAAGAAAAGTACTGAGGAAGATACTAGGAGGTAAAAGATTGGAAGATGGGACATGGAGGAGGCTAACGAATAAAGAAATAAAGGTATCGTATGGATACCCTGATATAATTTATTATATAAAGGCACAAAGAGCCAGGTGGTTGGGACATATATGCAGAATGCCTAAAGGTAGACACACTAGTAAAGCGATCCTTGAAGGAGAAGGAGGTAAAAAACGAAGAGGCAGACCGAGGAAGAAATGGGTGGAGACGGTAGTAGAGGACATAAAGGAAAAGGGGATAGAAGATTCGAGAAGAGTTGCGGAAGATAGGAAAAGGTGGAAAGCCCTAGTAAGAAAAATAGAGGAAGATGAAGAAACCTAATTCAAAAATGTATACAATTGGTATACCTATGTAATTAATAAGTCATGGGCCTCTAAGGCCTGTAGAACTGTAATATATAATATATGTTTTATATATGGGAGAGTCTCCGAAACTAGTAACAATTTTAGTCCTATCTCCCGGAGGAATTTTAGGATATCTGTAGGCTTCAATTTAGGTAGATGTTCCTCTTCTATCCAGTAATCTCCCATGTGCTGTATCTTAGGATTCTGAAGTACTGTGCAGTTATAAAGTATGTGAATGGAAGTTTCTTATTCCATGCCACAAAATCTACATTCTTCTTCCTCCACTATTTTGAGCTTTTTCCGGTGCCCATTCAGGCGACAATGTTCCGTTTGAATTCCTGTTGAAACTCTTAGCGCAGTTTTACTTTAACTTATGCATCTCAACAGGTTGTAGTGGCTCAGGAGAATCTCTGATCCTAGATACTAGATCTTTCCAATGGTCAGATATTCTCTTTTTCTCTGCTTTACCCATATCCTCCAATACTATGGATTAATTAAAATCCAAAGTATATCAAACCAAAGTAGATCCAAACAACCAACTTCGAAGAAAGAATGATTGAAGAATGTGGCAATATTGATCAAGAGATGCTTCAAAGGGTTAAAGAAGAAACAAAAAATATGTTGCATTACTGCGAAGAAGTGAATGAGGAACATTATGAGCACCTTTTACATTAACGACCCAGCACGGGCGACGACCCAGTACTATAGTGGAACGAGTTTGATGCGATAATTACAGTCAAGCAAGGTCGGACATGGTTAGTACTTGGATGGGTGACCAGGCCAGGGAAAACCATCGTATAGGGCCCGTACAGCCTGCCGTGGACTAGCATATTACAGCTCGCAGGCCTTATACCAATGATCACGAGGTATAATGTAGATATGCCGTTTTTCGGAGGAGACGTAAAACCAAGGTCCCGAGTCCATGGATGTTGGGCTCGTTAAAGAACGCTTCCACTGGTTGGAACATTAGTGGGTTCGCCAAAAGGGGTAGAGTGCTCCCGGCGTGGGTGATTAGCCTCAGTCGCAGAAATAGACCGACGTTAAAGAACAGAATAAAAAATAAAAAAAATAAAAAAATATTATGAGCACCTTTTACATTAACAAAATTTTTAGCCATCAGTTAGAATTAGATTTTGTACTTTATTTAGTTTTTAGTACAACTCTAGCTGTTACTTCTAGTTAAGTATTCTCTTGACTAATTAAATTTAGTTGCTTGCTTTACAATTTAATAAAATGAAAACAAAAGATCGCCAGCCATAAGATATAATTCAATTAATCCAACAAAATCCATTGAATTTTTACGTAAAGTAAATATTAAAGCTCTCTCAGGCATAACTCATAATTCGTAAATTTTATTTAACCAAAGTGCCACACATTTTTGACATCTTGACTTGACTGAATGAAGAGGGATCAAATACGGTTTAAAACAGGTATATCGTAGCATGCTAAGATCATTTATAAGTCGGCTTTTCCTAACTTTTTTCCTGTTATATAATAATAGAGAACCAAGAGGAAATAAGCATTTTTTACATATCCCGGCGACTTCGCCAAATTTAAAACAAATCTTAATAATTCTGTCGATACAAGAAATATTACATGTTGTTATTAATGCAATATAAAAGTCAAGTTGAATAATTGCCTTAAAAATTAATAAGCAAGTTACTGTTGTACTATTTCTCGCACTAATATCTATCTAACTCAAATTGTTATTAATAAAAATCTAATACATATTGTCTGAAGGAGAGATGTAGATGACTTCGCAGTATGGATTCGTATTTTTAAATAATTCGATGCAACTTATTACAATCTTTGGATTGGTCTACGAGGGCTGCAACATTCTCCTCGATCTCCAGAATTAAATCCATATGTTATTTCTGGTTATAGGGTTACCATAAGTTATCAGTTATACCAATACCTTCTTGATATCAAATATTTGAAGAATCGTATCCGAATAGTGTCTGATACTATTGGCAATAAAATATTTAATATTAAAAGAAGTAAGGGTTGATAATTTCACTGCTTTATAATGTATCAGCAATGTTGGAATGCTAGTCATTACGATAGAATGGAATTAACAAAATTTCAAGTTTCCATCTTTACTTGAATCTGAGAAAAAAATAAAAACTCAATTTTATTCAGCATCTTTAAGGGGTGATGTCGACTTCGAGGAAATTTTTTGCAATCTTAAACTAAAATAATGGATGTAGAGCTCTATAGGTTATTGGGAATTTCATCCTCTTTGGAAATATTTGTTTTAAATTTTTTAAATGTTAATACTTTCCAAGATATGGGTTAAACCCGAAATACCTTTTTCTATCTTTATTTGTTTATAACCATAAATGCTCTCGATACATCGTTCTAGACCAAGGTCCTTAAAGTACATATGTTGCCAACTGGTTTCAGCCAATCAGAAGCTCGATTAAAATGACCCGGAGGACGTTATCAATTTTTCAAGTTCAAGAAATAATGTTAAGTTTTTTTTCAATCATTTGTGTGAATTGGCTACATCTAAAAGTATTCATAAACATCGTTTTTCGTTTTGCCCCCTACTGCTGAAATGGTTATAACCATGTATATATATTTTTTAAAGGATCCGTCCCTTCGCCGGCACCACCTCAGTCTCTTGGGCTTATTGTGGATTCTCCTAATATTCTGAATACAGCCTATTCAGCCAATCCGTTCCCTGTATTAGCTCATACAGGTTCTTTACTGGTTGTTTGTAGAAGTCTTCTGAAGTCATTTGGGATCTTCCATTTAGTTTTTGCCTCCTGTGGTCCAGCGTGCAGAGCTGTTTCAGTGTCCTTTTTACATCTCCTGCATGTGAGGTCTCCGTTATACAGCCCTATTTTGTTCAGGTGCTCCTTTGTGGGAAAGTGTCCCGTAAGAAGCCCCGTTATGGTGCGTAGTTTGTTCCTGCTCATTGAGAGCAGTTCTTTTGCTACTTTTTCTGATGTTTCTTTCATAAATGTCTTCCCATGTGTTTGTCTGGGCGTATTCTTCCAGAGTTTTATGGATTGTTCTCTTACCCACCCTTTTAACCATGACCTAGTGGAGCATCTGGGGATGCCCACAAATGGTTCGGATCCGTTCATCAGTGTTGACGATCCTACTCTTGCAAGTTCGTCAGCTTTTTCATTGTCTGCGATTCCTTTGTGACCTAGGACACACTCCAGTGTTACACTGTTCCGAGTCGCCAGTCTTCTAAGTTTTTCGCCGCATTCCCATACCAGCCGAGATGTTACCTGTATATTAATTTGGGAGCACCTATTTAAAAAAGTGATAGATGATTGAAAATTGAAGCTTTTATTAAAACAGAAAATCATGCTCACAAAAGTAAATTTAACCTCTTCAGCTAAATTATTCACAATTGTTGAGAAATCTATTTCTATTGCCACATCCCGATGAATACTCATATTGCGGCAGTATGCTAATAAAAAATTATTGTACCTTTATTGTATTTTCAATGGGGAGGGTTTGAACCCCCAAACCCCCCCTTATATACGTCCCTGATGCCAGTTCAATTCAAACTTCTCTCCTTCTCTGTGGGTTTGTTATTGAAACCTCACTATAAAATCAATGATTATTCTTCCTGAAAAAAGCTCTTCGATTTTTTCGTAGAAAAACTGTTACTTTCAACCGCGTAACTCGAAAAACATTAGTTTTACGAAAAAAATGTAAAGATCACTTCTAGAATTACTTTTTTCATCGACTCCTGTAGTTAAAATGTAATAAAAATCCTACCGCCAAGGTTTTAACGTACAGCGGCATGATATAGAAAATGATTCTTGGGATATCCTGTACCTTCTGTGAAAATTTCAAGTTAATCCATGCTGGATGAAAAAAAAATTCATAAGCTATTTTTAGGAGCCGTATTTCCTTAGTTCAACCATTTTTAACTTGTTCACTTAAACAATAATTTTAAAAAATCTTAAACTTTTTAGAACGTTGTAATTTTTCTTACTTTAAATCAATCGCCTTGTATATCAGTTGTATGACCTGGTCAACATAATCCAGACTAACCAAGTCAGATAATTACCAGATTTAGATGTAAAAGAAATAAAAATGCTTAGACCGGTTGTTACCGACCCGTAAAACTTGAGAATCTTCATTTGTTTAATATAATATGGGCGGGTTTCAAGGGGTTCCTTAAATTATATTCATTTCGCATACTTTGTGCTCCTGCACCTCAAAACTTGAGGAAATTCGTAGATTGTGTTATAGCAAATTACGATTTTTATAGTCATCAAGAGTTTGTCTATGTAGGTAAATAAAATGAATTACCGAAATGCTTCTAAGAGCTTTTGATCGACGGCACCAAATTAGATAAATATTTCTTCATGTGCTCATTATAGTCAGGAGAAGGTTTATATAGAAGAAAATTAAAAAACGATTTTTTTATAAATAAGATTTTTTAAATATGTGTGGAGTGAATGTGACAAAATGACGTTCAATTGTGTAGCCAACAGTTGACAACTTCAAACAGATAATACGTCATATCATTATGTCAATAGACTTTTCGATGATATTTCTACACTTTTTGATGACAGTTCTACATTTTTCGATGACAGTTCTAGATGATTCCAGATGTAAGTCTTCTTCTTTTACTTTTTGAACGTCTACATAAAAGCTTCTACATAAAAATATAGAAATATCATGTAAAAGTCGAGAGCTATAATAGGTGAGAAGTAGAAAAAGTGGAATAATTGAATTAGTTTAGTTTTGAAGTATTAGACAACAAACAGCAAACAAATTACCTTTCAACTTGTGTTTTAGTGTGAGTTTATATAGTTTAAAGTAGTCAGTTATCCAACTGAATTCCTAAATTCATTAGATTTGCCAGGATTACCAATACGAAATTTACAGCTCAAGTTTGGGTCTGTGATACATGATACGCAATTTATATCAGCCAAAATTGTGCAACGGAACAATACACACTGTTAAAAAAATCATTAAAAATTTGATTGAAGCTTCTATAATCATAGGAAAGTTTAAAGGCGAGGATGTGCTTATTCCAAGAATACCACTAATGCCAACTGAAAGTCCTTTTGAATTGAAACGTCTCCTCCAGTTTCCAGTGCGCCTTGCATGTGCAATGACATAATAAATCGCAAGGTCAATCATCAGAAGCTTGTGGAATAATCCTTGTACTAGCATGTTTTGCGCATGGACAGTTATACGTTGCGTGCTCGATAATTATTAGAATCTTAGACTTTAGACAGTATTGGCTGCAAAAAAATATGGCAGTACGAAATTCGCCTGGTCATCTGGTATGTAATAAATTGAATGTTTTTTCTTTTATGTTCGACCTTTTACATAATAGGTTTGCAGTATTAAACAACAAAAACAACAATTAGTGACTGTGCACTTTAATTTTATATAAAAAATTAATGACGAAAAATATTAGAATTCAGCCTTGGGGTGGAAGTTTATGAGTACCAAATATACAGAAATCCGCGAAAATGAAATAACTTGTGCAAGCGCGGTGGAACATTACATTATATACCTACTTGACATTTGATACCTAAATTCCGCCTAACAGCGGACTAAAGTTTAATTTCTCAATAATTCGATTCGAGCCACGAGTTTCATTTGCCGTCAAGAAAATATATGGAATTATAAACACATTTATATAAGATGACATATTTACATCGTATATTTGAAGAAGGGGAAGGAAATATAATCATTGCATTCGCCCTTCTCCTTAAGAAAAAATAATACTAGACCAAATTGCGGACGGCCGTTAGGCGACAGAAAGAATACACTGTGTTATATACATAGGGATTCCTATACAAAGCTTTCAAACGCGAGCTAACTTTTTTACCAAATAGCGTTCTTGAAATATAATAACAGATTTGGAAAGGTCGTTGAAAAATAAGTTAAATTTCCTTAAATTCGCTCTGGTTTAATAAAAACCAAAACCTAACCTAACTTTAACCAAATGAAACTTACTTTTATAATATACATATAATATATCCTACAATACAAAATTAATTCAACTTCAAAAAAATAAACACTATTTGACAACGGCGCTAAAACTATTACATGATCACCATACATTGGAAATTGGAATTTATTTTTTCTCTGTTGTAATGTGGAAGAAATCAGCGATCGCTGTGAACAGTGAGTGCAGACGTTCCGTATGATCGGGGAATTTTAGGGGGTAAAAAAATTGAGCGATGTACCTGCAGCTCATCAAATATTTTCACCGGTAATACAAGCACTTTTTTCAATTTTTTTCAGCCATGCGCCTTCTTAATATCATTTGAGAAACTACACATACAAGTGGTACCTAAAGAACGAAATAAAAAAAGTTGGAGACGCAAATTTGCCTATTGGGAAAATTATTATGATATTATGTATACTGTGAAATCAAAAAAAAAGTTCTCCTAAGTTCTCCATTCACCAAAAATCATCTTCATTATTAAAACCATAATTTTTTTTAAATGCGAGTAAACTTTTTAATAAATAATTGAGGAAATAATGAATTAAAAAGTCAATAAAAGCTTATTTCTCCCCCTTTTTCAACTTTCTGACCAATAAAATCAATTTCAGGAATTATGAATCAAAAATAAATATTGATCATAACACCCGCCTATGACTCTTGTCCCATCCTACATCAACAAATTTTTGGTGGTTTGCCCTTGGTCGCTTTGAAAGACACTGACCTATGTCTACCATCGTGTCGTTGGCCCATTTGTATGTTTGAATCAATTTTCTCAACGTTTGATATGCGTTAGAGCCGTTATTTAATTGCTTAGACGTTTAACGGTATTTTATTTCTGAATATCCAATATGGATACAATTCTAAAGGATTTTCACTTGTATTTTTTTCCTACAAGTTTCTCGTTTTCGAAAATTTGTTATTTGGTATTTAAGCAAAGAAAAAGTCTATTGGTTAATGAACTAAAGGGCTCTCAAGTTGGAAATTCAAAATGGTTTTTATTTATAATCGTTTTATGGTTGAAAATTAGTAATCACCATTTTCTCATGGTTGCTATATTTAACTGTAGTAGCCTTCCAAGCCAGTAATTTTTACCGATGTGTGAACAATTTCGAACATCGATTTATAACTGTAAGTTATAAATTGAACACCCTATATTTTACTACTATATTGTATTGTCATCGGTCCTTGATAAGTGTGCAAAGTTTGAAATTTGAAGTGGCCCAAAATAGTCCAAAGGAGCCGATACAAACATACGAACATGTATACAAGTGAGGCCAAAATAATGTATTTGGCTGATTGATTTTTTTTTCATATTCATAACTTAGCTTAGTATAATATATAACAAATATTTAACAAAACATGACTACGCAGGGAGGCAAGCGCCTTAACTAAGCCACGGCGCCAGGTAATGTATTCGCTCTAGCAGAACTTCAACAATAAGCGTGTTAAAAACGATAGATCCTCATGAATTTTGTTTATAAAATAAGTTCAAGATTTAATAACACCCTATATTTTATTACTATATTGTATTGGCATAGGCCTTTGACGACTGTGTAAAATCTCTAATCAATTTGTTTGTTTAAAGTGGGTCAAAATCGAATCCAAAGGAGTCAGTTAAAAACAAACAAACAAGTGAATTTAGTAAAAGCGTGTTAAAAACGAAGTTAATGACTGAATCGAGTGAAAAACACTTTTGAATTCATTACGAAAATGCATTTTTATAATGTAGTCAAACAGTTTTTTGTCTTTTTTGCTCGTTTTGCTATAAAATCATGTTTTTACAAATTATTTTATGTACTGCAACCAGCGTAGTGTAATAACAAACGGAATTTAAAGCATCCGCCAACTCTTATTTTTTAGTGTATATCTGTTATTAATCCTCCAGAAAAAAATATTCAATAATTACTATTTTAAGTATTACTACAGTTTTCTGTAATATCTATCGCAGGAAAATAATTATTCTAACGCTTTATAAGTTTTGTAAAATGTTTTTCAAAGACACTGACCGTGACTAAGGGCGAGTTGTACCAAACACCTAAACTCGGTTTAATGATGACTGATGTTTAGACTGATGTTTAGACTGATGTAATTGTTGATAATAAATACATCAATCAACCACAGTCTAAACATCAGTTATCATTAAACCAAGTTCAAGTGTTTGGTACAACTCGCCCTAAGACTAACTAAGAAGCAGCAACTTCTTCCCGGCTTATAGGCACCGGCGGCTATTGAATTACACTTCAAAGTCAAACGGGGTTGGTATATCTACAAGATATTTAACACCAACCATTCTGGTTTGCAATTAGAAAGGACAACATAACCGGTTTCGGTGTATTTGAAAAATATTTTTCAAAATGTATAGGGCGTTAGAATAATTATTATTCTGCGATATCAATTAGTATTTTTTAATTGAAAACTTTTCTCACCTAATCGTTTCCCAAATGTTCGAAGTCGAAAGAAAAATCCGTCAGGTCTACCATCGAATTCATCTCTATTTAGTACTTCTTTTATTACGTCTGCGCCAAAAACACCAACGACATAGTTCCTACCCAACTTCATTCCCACCACTTCGCCGTATTGTTGGAAAAGTTCCATCCATACCAAATGATGATACCCCAATACTTTCAGTCTTTCCCTGTAGTGCAAAAAATTTCCAACTATCGGGATGATTTTTGGACCTAAGAAAAATTGAGTATTTATAGGTAAATTTTATGACAAAAATACCTACTAGTAGAAAACGGACTGTGTCATTATGTAAAATAAATTACTTTTTCTACACCCACATGTATATTATCCATTTCCTGCACAGTTTAGAGAATGGAAATGTAGGCCATATCGGTTAACTGAACGTATATGATTTCATATACATCCTAGAACGTATATGAAAACCACCAATCAGCATTCGCGTTTAGTACTCGTCATTCATCTTTTTTTCAATTTAAAGAAACGTCAAAATAACTTGTCAAAAAAAGTCTCTCCCAGAAGCACTGGATCCAGAATATTTATTTATAAAAATAAACTTGAATAAAATAAACCTTATAAATTAATAACAAATACTAAAAACAGAATAAAATGGGTATTTAAGGGACTACCGATGAAGGTCAGTTTTTATTAAGGTATGTAATACTTCTGAGATGTACTTTTAATAAATCTCGGTAGCCGAGTGGTTAACATACCGGACTTTCATGAAGTATACCCGAGTTCGATTCAGGGTGAAGAAATTTTTTTTCAATTGTTATTTTTATTTTTAAATAATTATTCTGCTCAATATTGATAACTACAACAGGCAGACGCTTGAAATATTTAGCAGAATATTCATTATTATAAATAAAGGTACGGTACCCTTTTTGCGGGAGTCCGACTGGCAACATCTATTTATAACAGCATCGCCGATTTAAAAAAAGAAACTGTAACATTATACAAATTGTACATTTAAAAACTGTACGTTTATCACAAAAAATTAGTGAAGACATAAAATTGAATTGGTACGATTATGAATAAAATTGTTGAAAATTTTTAATTTCAAGTTATATTTATTTTACAGTTTATTCAAATGTTTATTTTCTAGATTTTTTCTTGAATGGGTCGTAGAAAAAATATACTGTTCGACTCGTGTGGATTGTCCATATCCACACTAGTTGTACAAACTACTATTTTCTACACCCGTGTTATAACAATGCACTTATATGCCCATAATCCGTTTCATAATGATGTCCATTACGATACAGATTTTTCATTACGATACAGATTTTTAATCAATAGAAGCCCATAATTTTTCAATCAAGCATGCTGTGCATTTGACGTTTATACTGCGTTCCTATGTAATTATTTTAGATATCAAAATCAGTAAGTATTAAATTTTCGTAGATACCTAACTAAACTTCGATAATTTATCAAAATGTCTGATATCAGCGATATAGAAGAATTACCATCGACTCCCCACACATAACGAACAAAGCAGAAAATGCAGTTTAAAATATTTTGCCCCAAAAATCTAGGAAAGTGTACGAAAAACTTTATCAAATAATCTTAATATTTTTAAGAAATCGGATTAATTACAAATTATTATATGTTGAATATAAATTCAAATAAAATGTTTATGGTTTTCTTGTATCTATGGCAATACCAATACCCGAGGTATTAATTACAATTTTGTAGATTTTTTTTATAGAAATACGAATAATTACTGTTACCTATTGTGTTCAATAAAAATATAAAATTTATGGTTTTTGATTATTTATCGGGTGTAGAAAAAATGGCGTATGCAACTCTCATGTAATGGTTATTACATGATCGTTGCATAATATACTATTGTATGAAGTTGATATATTATATTTTCAATATGCAAATGTTGCTCAAGAAATTGTTATGGACATTTAAAATGAAAAAAACGTATTTTTAGTTATTTGTTAATAACACGAAAGCTTATTAAATAATCGTAATGGTGTCAAAAAACGAATTGTAAATAATAATAGTTATTTACGTAATTAGTGGGATATGGACATTATTAACGCACGCATATGAAGTTTGCACGACGAGGCCGTAGGCCGAGTCCTGTAATAACATAGGTGTGTTAATAATTCCCATGACACGTTACGTACAAAATTTTATCTACAACTGTTTATTAGTATTATTAACAGTTCAAGCGAAGACAATCTCCCTTCGGAAATTGGAAATGCAGCTTCCAGTGTTATATTAAATATTTAATTCTGGTATTAATATGTTTCTAGATTCTTATTATCGCACTAGTGCGGTAATGTAATCAAAAACACACTAGTGCGGTAATATACGTCATTATGACGCTGAAAATAGTGTCAAATCGTACCCGTTACATGACAGTTGTAGATAAAAATACAAATACAACGCATTTTTCAGCGAAGTGACTGGATAATTAGAAGCGAAGAAAATTTGGAAAAACTGGAAAATTGGTAATTTTTTCAAAAATTCATATCTTCGTCGTTTTTCATGTTATAGCGTTGAAACCTCGTACAAAACAAGTCCACTATATACACTTTTTGTGTGCAATCCATGGTACAATTACTTTTGTTGCAATTGCCATAGCAATTTTTTTGCAATATTTTCCAGTGAGTCTGGATGCGTTATAGGTAGTCCGATTTTGAATTTGAAAACGGTTGTGAAAAATACAGATATAGAGAAACAAAATGCATATCTTCGATTTATGATGTAGGGAATACGGCCGAAAATGACTCTTCCGCATCGTTCTTAATAGGTACGCCCTTATTCTTATCCACTTGCCTAGGTCATTCAATTGGGAATATTGGGATCGTACCGTCTGAAATAATCTAGAAACTGGGAGTTTCAGTACGGGAAGGAAAAAACCGATGCACAACCAACTTATTGCGCCCTGAATAAGAAAATTTTGATTAGGAGAGAAAACCGTGAGAAAACAAAATTAACAGTCTAGAAAACAGTGTACTGACCATCAGTCTTAATTTATGGATGCGAGAGCTGGATTCTTTCCAAAAAACAAAAAAGCGGAATACTGGCCTAAGAAATGAAATTTTTAAGGAAAGTTCAGGAGGTAACAGAAAAAGAACAAAGTGCGTAACCAAGATATTCGGAAAGAGCTTGAAGTAGAACCAATATTAAACAAAAAGAACAGCTTAGATGGCTCGGACACTTAATAAGGATGAAGGATGAGAGACAAACAAAGCACCGAAGATAACGAGAGAAAGACCAAAACTTGGAATGATGAAGTAGTATATTGCCCAAAGAGAAAAAAAAAGGAAAAACAAAGTGAAATGGGCAAAATTTATTTATAATTAATAGAAGGTATACCTTACAGTGTATTAATTTTAAAAATATAAATTTAGAAGAAAGCACCAATTGAAAGAGAGGTTAATGTATAACACGATAATATGAATAACTTTTTTGAGCATAAAACTGAAAGATTTTGCAAAAATGAAAACAAAATATATTACAAATTTAATTTGGATTTTAAATTCTCCACTTTATCCAATTACCCCCATGGTTTCCAGATAAATTAACTAATTATTGCATCATTTCCAGTTTCCCTGAATTACCCTATATGATTTACTTTATATAAAAAAACTAATTTAAACACAAACTTACCTGGCGGATATTTTGGTGGTCTTCTCATATCATACAGCACTAACAACCCAAGCATTGTAATCACCAAACAAAACACCGAAATTAACATCTTCGCTCGGTTTTGTTGGTTCCTCCTAACTCGAAGACCCACTGTTCTTTCTCAGTCCTATTTAAAGCTATTTAACGTCTCAGAAATACTTCGAGTTTTGTCGTTGTGACGACTTTGTAACCCCGTGAACCTTATCTTCTTATTCTAATTTTCTATTATGTGTTCATATGCTAGTATTATTGTAGGAATTATTGTTTTGTTGTCGCTGCTAAGAAATTTAAATTGTTTTTCTGTATTCAATAAACACGTGAAGAATGTAGTTAGTGTAGTTAGGAAATATTCAGATATACAGTACGCGTGCAAAGTATCTTCTCGGTTGTCTTTTGAGTGTTGCATGTC
The DNA here is from genome assembly GCA_910591685.1 of Galerucella tenella. Classification (NCBI taxonomy): domain Eukaryota; kingdom Metazoa; phylum Arthropoda; class Insecta; order Coleoptera; family Chrysomelidae; genus Galerucella; species Galerucella tenella. Next base: position 37,570 of record CAJUYH010002449.1, read on the forward strand.
AACAAATAATATCAAATATTAAAATAACTGTTATGTTTAGTGAACTTGCTAAAGTTTCAGACCGCTTCGTTCTAGCTGTACTAAAAAAAATTTTAAAGTTGATATATTCGGGTCTGCTATTCTGATTTGTTTGATACAATGGAGCTTTCACGAACTAATGATTTAGATGGCAAAGCAAATACATTCAAAGTGTTACATGAAAATATACAGTGGATTACTTAAAAATACTACTTTATCAAGTTCCTAGTGATTTCTGAATCATTTAAAATTTTAGATACCAACTTTAAATCACGCTAATATGACTAAGTATAAAACGAAGGAGATATCAACAAAAACAACGGTTTAATTGAAAAACCCATTGGGGGCATTGGGAGTGTAAACATAAAATTGTCTCGATAGGTCAAGTTAAAATGAAAAATGGATCAAAACTCCTTATATCCTGTATTTATAGATATTCATTAACTAGTGTTGCGGAATTTTTTCAGGACTTAAATGAATATGTAAAAAATAAAGAAAATGGCAAAATTGAAAATCATATTTTAATAGGAGATATAAATATAAACATTATAAAATACACTCACTGGCACGAAAAACGGAGCAGTTGAATTTTTTTAAACAAACTTCAAATTTTAATGATTTGTGATGTTTTATTATTATAATATCTTACACACAAATAAAATAACATGTTTAAAATATTTTTTAACAACAATTGAACCTCTATTTGAAGAAAAAAAGTGTTCCGAACAATTTAAAAAACGACAACAAAAATAAATTTCTGATGTGTCATAACGACTTTAAATTATTGAAAACTGAAACGACTTGCTATCCCAAACTTTGGAGCCGCATTATTAATAACGGGTGTTGCCTCCACGTGCTTGAATTAATGCCTGTATCCTTGGCATGCCTAAAATCAAGTACCGAATGTCCGCTTGTGGAATAAGTTCCCATTACTCTAAAAGAGCTTGTCGCAGCTGATTTAAGGTTGAAGGAGCAGGAACTCGACTTTGCATTCTTCGCCCAAGCATGTCCCAAACATGTTCTATGGGGTTGGTATCTGGGCTTAACGCTGGCCAGTTCATAACAGGAATGTTTACCTCGTTTAAATATTGTTGAGTGATTCTCGCAGTATGAGGTCTTGCGTTATCATGCATAAGAAGAAAGTCACTTCCAATAAAATCAACATATAAGGGACAACAAAATCTTTGAGAACGTCCTCAATGTACCTGGCAGCAGTACAATTCTGTGTGTGCCTAGAAATTCCGACCCACACCATAACGGATCCCCCTTGATATCCTACCCTAGTGCTGAAGGTACATTCAGCAAAACGCTCGTGAGGCCTTCGCCATACTCTCTCACGGCCATCTGGAGACCGTAAGCTAAATCTGGACTCGTCAGTAAATAAAACGTGCCCCCATTCATTTTCACCCCAGTGCTCATGAATTCTGGCGAACTGAAGTCGGGCAACACGATGATGCCTAAGACGTACTGGGCCTGTCGCAGGTCTACGACTGGTTAGGTTGGCTCAAGGATGTTGGGATTAATCCGACTTTGAACGGGATTTAGAGAATGAACTCTTAGGTAAGCATAAAGAAGTTTCTTAATTATTTTATATTCTTTCTGTAATGTCCTAACTGTATCCTAATAGCATATTCTGCAACAATTATGTAATAATAACCATTACATGACAGTTGCAGACGCTATTTTCTTTATGACCAAGAAACAGTATAATTTCAGGCGGTGTAGACAAAAAATAACTATTGGTCAGCTTGGAGATTATAACAATCAATATGTTTCTATTGGTCAATTTTTTTGTATCGTTATGAAAAATAGTTCAGGAATGACGAAACTAAAAATCTATTCTATTATGGGAGTACAGAAATATGTTTTGCATTTGAGAAGTTTATATTTTTGTTTTCGTAAACACTGAAAACTATCAGAATCTATTGAAAAATTGTAACACATAGAAGTTCTTTCTTGAATGTTTAAGAAAAAAAATTATTTCTTTTTTTATTTTCAGGAAAACTATTGGGAAAAATTTAAAAAAAGACCGCAGTCCCTACATTGTGCTTACCAATAAATGTTCCGAGTACTTCAAATGCGACTCCAATGCCTCCCTTGGTAGAATCCAGTAACATACCTTTTGAAGAACATTCTGAAGCACCTGATTATAAAACGCAGTATGAAGAACTTTCTGTCAAATATGAAACTTTAAACCAAAGGTTTTTGGAGCATAAGAAAAAGTCTTTATTAAGAATTGAAAAAATGAATGATACCATAAAGTATTGGAAGAATAAATCTTTTTCTAACAAGTCTGTGAACAAAAGAGATATTGCAACAATGAATTTTAGAAACCTCCAGACCAAAGAAACTGAAAAAAAAAA
>CAJUYH010002450.1:652-19374 GCA_910591685.1 Galerucella tenella
GAGGTTGCGATGGGATGTATCCTACAGGTGGTTCAGGAGGTCTAGGTGGAGGTTCGTCATCTACATCTGGTTCTTGCATTGATTCTTCATTTAGAGACTGGGAAGCTCGAAGTTTTTCAGACTGTCTAGGTGGTCTGTGAGGAATCGGTTCTTGGATTGGGTCTAGTTCGTCTTGGGAGATTGATCTAGGGGGTATTATTGGAGGGGTATCTATTATTTCTGCTGAAGGAAGAGACATGCTAACCTTTATATCAAGAGAAACTTCTGGGGGTGTAGATTCTAAATTATACTGTTCTAAAAGTAATTCATTGGAAACATCAACTTGAAAATCTGATTTAGAAACATTTTCACAAAGGTTATCTTCTAAAATAATATTTGATTCTTCTACAGGTGCCAAATTTTCTTCATTTGAAACTACTTCAAATGGTTTAACTGAATCTAAAGTATCTGAAATGATTTCTTCTTCTATCGATGCTATGTCTGACAGTTTTTCTTCCTCTAAATATTCCGTTTTAGCTAAATAGGTTTCATTGGGAGAGGTTTCTATTATAGAGCTAGATTGAATCGGAGTTTTTTTTTGTTCAACACTTTCACCTTCCTGTGTTTGACTGTGGATAGTTTTTAAAATTTGGCTTATCATTTCGGGCGGTAAATTTATTTCCCCGATTTGTAAAGCTCCACTTTTCGAAGATATTTCATTTGTCTGTATACTACCACTATCTATTTCGGAAACTATTATTTTTCCAGCAAGAAGTTTATTTACAGTTAACGTATCTACATCTAAATCGGTTACTTCCAGCTTTTTTGCTTTAAGTATATCGATTTCACCGGCAGAAGTTTGGTTAGGTAACTCCGGGTTAGTTAATTTATGAAAATTATCAGGTATTGAAGACGTTTCATCGAAATCATCTTCAGTTTGTACCGGTACAATAATTTCTCTAGTTATATCCGAATCGGGTAGTAGCTTAACTCCATTTAAAGGTTCTACTAGTAAAGAGCCGTGAGTGACAGTTTCTTCAAAAGTGTAACTTGTGGGAGTGATAAGTCTTCTTTCAACTCTAGGAACATCTGCTGTTTGTGTTGGTAAAATTATTTTATCAGTTGGCTCTTGTATAACTTCCTCGCAGACAAAATCATCAGGTAAAGGTTCTGTTTGAGTATAAACTTCTGTTTCACCAGTGAAATCTTTGTGTATCTCTTCTGTCGAGTCGGTCATAATATTTTCACGTGATGTAATGTCTTGTAAGAGTTTTGTTTTTCTTGGAGGTCTTGGTGGTGCTGGTAGAGGTCTAGTTTTCATTTTTTCTATAATTTCTCCGGATTGTAAGTCTCTAGACGGTTCATCTTCTATTTCTATGTATTGTGTAATATTTATATTTTCTTTATTTTCAATAATATCTGGTGTTACCGATTGTCGATTCTGTGATAAAGTGCTGTAGTTTCTTAAAGGACGTACTGGTACATTTTCACTTTTTTCTTTTGAAGATTTAGTTCTTGGTACGGTGAAAAATTTATTTTCTTGATCTAATTTTGTAGATCGTTTTTTTCCGTCCTAAAGTTCTAGGTGGTGGTAGCGGGGGATCTCTAATTTTAGATTTATCCACTACCGAATAACCCATGTAGTCGCAAATTTTTTGAACACAAGGCTCTTCTACGCAAGGTTCGTCCACAGCTAAAGAACTAGTTTGTCTAGATACATCGTCGAGATCTTTCTGTGATGCGCTTAAGGATAATGAACCTCGAGATCTAGATCTTGATGGTCTCTTCGGTGAAACAGCTTCTGTCTGTATCGGTATAATTATTTTTGAGTCTGTTCTTATAGCGTCGATCTGAAAAGAAAAGGAAAAAAGTTGTTTAATGTCAATTATGTTTACTTAGATTTTCTTAATATAGATGTTCAGTTTATTTTAAGAAAATAAATTACATTTCCTTTCAATAACCTAATTTTCGTTTTTAAGAGTAACGTGAATTAAAAAACGCTCACTTTTCTTAATTTTGAATGTGGGTTAAAAATATTACGATCTTTTTGAATTATTTCGAGTTTTTTTCTAAAAATAATCTGTAATAATATCGTCGTTGATTCGTTCTTTTGGACTTTTGCCATATTGCACACAATGCTTTTGACATGGTCAACTGGATTTTGTTGGATTCGTTTTCACAAAATTACTGAAAATACTTTTTACTTATCACCACATAAATAGATCATACCTTAATTTCTTTATATTATTTGTGATACTTAATGTTATTAGCAGTGAGACAATATAATCAACAAGGTTCTAGTTCTATTCAATAATAGATAGTATATTATACACCAAGGAGGTGAAGACTATTATTATTGACCGAGCACCAAGATTATAAGGTGCGAGGTTTTATAAATGTCATCACCACCATGGTGTATATACAATTTTTTCCACTACTAGCCAAATGTAAGACAAAAATTGAAAATAATTCACAAACGCACCACGAGAAACGTTTACTCCGTCGTCTGACTGACAAGTAAACTGTCAGTTTTCGATATATTATGAATGTACTTGTTATGTCATCAGTCATTTTTGGTTAAGCGCCAATTTTAAACTAATGGCATTTTTATTTAAATAATTTTAAATCTCGATAGGTAATTTCAAGCAGCAAATATGTTAAAGACAATCTCCTGGGTATACTAAATTATGTTGCACAAGTTTTTGTTGAACTACTATCCCTGATTTCTCAAAATATTTGAATTTGACCATTAGGTATTGACCTAGAGCAATAATAATAATAGAGAAATTCAACTTCTCAGTTGGCTAGAAGAAGCAATAATTGTCAACCTCACAGCTAGTAGTGAAAAAAATACATACTTATACATAGGTAGCTTAATTATTAATAACTACTCACCACAGGTTCCTGAAGATTGTTCTCAGATCTGAAGAAAGCTCTATCAGGACCAATCGACTCCACAAATGATTCATTTTCGATTGTGTTTAAACTTTTGAGACTTTTCTGTTTTCTTGGCGGAGCTTCTGGAATATCTTGTTCCAGATACTTGTAAAAACCATCATGTTTAAACGCAGGTTCTTCTATATATTCCAAATGACTAATTTCCGGCTGAGTAACATTCATGTGGTAACTTTTTCTTTCCGGTACAACAGTGTCGCTTTTATAAGTGATGATACCGGGCTCAGTAACTCTTCTTTCAAAAATTGCTTGATGCATTTTCGACCCTAATCGTGACATGGAGTTATTGTCGATGTTAGTTAAACTTTTTTGTCTCCGAGGAGGAGCTTCTGGTGTATATTCCTGGCTGGTATCTTCTTCTTCTATATCTTCATCTTCTTCGTATCCGTAATTTTTATAAGGATTAATTATTTTTATTTCCGGCTGGTCCTTTCCTTGCATCACTTCGTTTTCGTACATCACATCTCTTTCATCATCAGCAAAAATATCAACACTTTCTCTATGATGCGCAATTCTTTCTTCGACAGAATCATCTTGGATTGTTTCTTGATAAGGAATAAAGTCTTCGATCGTTTTTTTCTTTCTTCTGCTTCTACGTTTCGGTCTACTGGGAGGAAAAGTATCAATTTCATCGTCAGCAGTTTCTTCATCTTCATAAGGCATTTGCTCTTGAGAAGCGTGTGGAGTTTTCTTCCTCTTGGGTTTCTTGATAGATTTCTTTTTGTTGGGGATATCCGGTAGAGACGTATGTGAACCTTTCATGGTGAAATTGTTACCATCCTCCATCTGTACCAAGGCGTTGGTTGGATTTCTGAAAGCTTCTCTTATTTCCGTGCTTAGATACATTCCTACTTCTATATTATCCTGCGATATACCTTTTTGTCTTAAAAAGAATTCATCGGGATTAATTTCTTCTAGTACTCCTTTTCTGTGTATTCCCAAAGAACTACCTGATGAATATCGCTGTTCCTGTTCGTTATTATTTGGAGGAAAATCTTCTGGAGAATCTAAATCTGTTACTCTAGTAGTTGTCTTTGGTTGTTCTAAAAATTCATCTGGATTGAATCTACCCCTTTGCCATCTACTTAAATAGTCTCGTTCCTCTATTAGTTCTTTATTTTCTTTTTCATACTCATCTTCACTATCGATACCTTCATTATATCTGATATGAGACGGTTGCCTAATATCACTAGAGTCACTAGGAATATCTCTAGCTGTTGCTTTTTCCATTGAATCCTCCGAATGAAGAGGTATCCTAATAGAATCAGTGGTACTGTACCTTGAATCCTTACTATCTTCAGTCGTTCTACTATCAGGTTTTTTTGCTCTAGGTACTGTAGCAAAGTCGAAGACCGGTTCGGCTGGTTTCGGTTTCTTTTTAAAAATCCTGGGATACGTACCGAAGTCGAAAATTGGTTTCTTGGAATCACTAGCGTTGGATTCCGTCGAGACATTTCGTTTTATTGACTTATTCATTTTCATGTGCCCCAGACTAAAGCGTGGAAGATTAATTTTTGCAGTATCTGGAATTTTAGGCATGGTGAACTTCTTTTCGATCTTAAATCTTTGAAAGTTTGGTTTTTGGAATTTCGGTCGTTCTGGTAGGTTGATATGTGGTCGTTTCATGTTGTGAAGTTTATTTTTAAAACTATCCGCTTTTTGTTTAAAAGCTTTTTGGAATTTGCTCGGTCCTTCTTTTGTTTTAGGATCAGATCCAGAGCTGCGAGAATCTGTGGTTGTTGAAAAGGCAACCCGTTGGGGTTTGGGTGATTTTTCTAAATTTGAACCATCATTTTCTTTGGATTTATTTATTGGAAAACTGAGTGGGGGTGGAGTACTTAGAGCTTGCGCAGTATCTATTATGCAAACGGAGCTATTGTTTAACGTGACAGTCGGTATTATTTCAACATTATCCGGGGGTGGGTTGATTGGCTCGTATTCATGGTCACTGTAAAAAAAATAAAATAAAAGTAAAGAAGTCAATATTTATATTTTTCGATCTAATGTCATAATATGTCTAGGGTTTCTTTTAAAAATTTTTAGTTTTGACAATTTTTTAATGTTCAAGTCCGCTCTATTTTTGTGGTAACCTAGTAGAAATATTTATATTAATTATAAAGCTGCCAGGATACTAAAAGATGAACCTTCTACTGTATACTGGCGTGGAGAATAGTGTTGCCGCGAGACGAGACAAAATCTGTCTCTCGTAATACCCTGACGATGTAATAAAAAAGCTGGGAAGTTTTGCGTCACATTATATTTGTCTTAACGCAGAGTCAGCGAGAACATTGTTATGTTTAAACTCTTGGTATTCGTGTGTCGTGTAGCCTTAAGAAAAATATATTTGTTAAAAAATTATTTTAAATTTCCAAAGTCTTTAGTGTTGCTAATATTATATAAGTATAAGTATTATATTATTATTATTATATAAGTATTGTATAAGTATAAGTATTAACTAAATGTAGGTAATGAGGTAATACATTTTTTTCAGCCCAAGTTACTTTTTATACATCATTATATCACCCTTTTTGTATCTAGGTACCTATCTGTAACATATTTTTTAGTTCATTCGTAAATTTTATGTTAACCGCTACAATATTTTTTCTGACTCTAGATAAAAATTAATTATTAAAATTGGCGTTTTATTATTTTTGAAAAGATTGCATTTTTCACCGTACTTTTATTTCGCATTTATACAGTGTGGTCATTTGAGTGTGCAACTACAATGATGTACGTTTCAACACAAATTATAGATAATCATGAAATTTTTAGAAATATTTTTAGTACCTACGCCTATGGTTGCTTCAATATATAATGTATAATTTGTGTCGAAACGTACATCATTGTATTTGAGGTAGTAGGTAAAATTATGAACTCAATAATTAATATGAAAAAATCTTGGTCCGTATTTAAAACATGAAGTTGACCATGATATCTCAGAGACTTATAATTGATATAAAAAAAGGTAACGGTAGTTAAACATTAAAAGAATACAAAGATTTTATTTCAAGAACGTTGTCCTGAAATTAAAACCTTTCGAGAAATAATTTTAGAGGTTTTTAACAAATCACCCGTATCTCAGGAAGTGAAAATAATTTTACAACGTGGTTAGTGAATACACAAACCTTTTTATTGTGATTATTTTTTTCACTTGTCAAAATCTGACATTTTGATGGTTTTAACCAATAGGAATACATTATTCTAGCCAATCATTCGGTATTATACTGATAATTCTGCTTCCTCATCGATAATATAGTTGAAATAATACCCTTTTTGGTGTGCGTCATCGATTGCTAATCTCCTTCTATCACATTACGTAGGAAGAAATGGAAAAAAAGGCAGGTCTGTGATTAATCCTCATAAAAATATCACAATAATGAACCGTTTGAACGTTTAACAAACGTTAACCCTAATCTCTGACTTACAAAAATTTGATTGGTTGATGTTTAGATTACGCACCAGCACAACCTATCAATCGCGAGGTTGAATTACTATGAAGGCATAACTTTTGTAGCGGCAATGTGTCTTACGTCTTTTTCTACTGTCACACTGACAGTTCAGGTGTGTACTTTGTTGCTTACGGTCAATTATTATTTATGATAAATGAATATTAATCTTATTGTTTTATTTATTTAAATAATTTAAAAATATGCCTATATACACGGAAAAACATCAGTAATTTGTAAGTTCTCATGTATTTTCAGTTAGAGAAAGAAGCTGGTAATTATGAATTGCATTGCCTTTTCGAATTTGGTTGAATACGATCCAGATGATTTTATTTATCAAATCTAAGGTTAGCTACTTGTCAAAAGAGCAAATGAAATAAACGACATGTCGAAAACCCGGATATACGTCACAATCGATGACGCACACCAAGAAGGGTATTATTTCAACTATACCTTGTTTACATTGAAACGTCAAAATTTTACTATGAATTTGTCATTATTGACAACTAAAAGTGTTCGAAGTTTATTGAAAAATAAACACAAACCGATTCAGTGCCATCACCCAAGAGAATATTGAACATTCAGGTAATTATAAATTGTTGAAAAAATTAATCTTCCCAAAAACAACTCGCTCTTCAAATTTTATCACTTAAGTGGTCCTAAATAATATGTTACTTCATTCATTACACCAAAGAAAAAAAAATAAGAAGATTGATATTTTTTAATGAACAGAATCGAACAGAACAATATAAAAAGTAATAAATAGCATGAAAACAATTTCACCAAAATGCAAATTATATTTTAAACTGATCGAGAAGTATAACATTTTGACATTTCGTTCATTTCGAAGAAATTTAAATTATTTTATTCGAAATTCGAATATTTCAATACGATCGCGCAAAAAATGGTATAAGCATTTCGAACGTTAAGGGTAATGGGTAATGGAGGCTTCGCTACGCTCAGCCTCCAAACATTGCTGTCGACCGGTAAACAACCCTCACCGTTCTTGAAACTTAATATACTATATTTTCATCACTCAAACTTGTTTATTTGAGGCAAAAACATTCAAACAAACCGAATTTAGATAAAATCCCTCGTCCTAACGGACTCGTGATTTTATCAATCGGTTTGTTTTCATATTTTTGCCAAATAAACAAGTTTTCGTGGAAAAGAAAAAAATTATCGATAAAATTTGAAGCACTCTTGGTATTACCTTTGATAATTTCAAAAATGTATCCTGTTACGAGATATTTGACTACACATAATTTTATCCAGCGATAAAACGTCATAATAATGTAGATGTATCATGTAGACATTATATATATTTTTGCAAAGAGGAATAAGAGAAGATTTAAAAAATCTCAAAAAATATAATATTGCTCGATAGAGACGAGAATTTCTCGACGAGAGAGGGTACTTCTCTCGTCTCGTCTCGTCTCGTCTTGTCAGACGAGAGAAAATGGGTCTCTCGTCTCGTCGAGAGAGGACGAGACGAGACGAGAGGCGAGAATCTCTCGTCTCGGCGGCAAAACTAGTGGAGAAGTAACCAAAAAATATTTCAGTTTGTTGATAGTTTGCAATATTGTCAAAATTCAAACAAGCAACCGGAAGTGTGACGACTTTGAAAATATTTTAAATGTGGTCAACTCAAGGCTGCAACCAATCCAGCAAATTTTCGTAACGATGCTACTATGGTACACTCTATGTATAGTCGAAACTTATCATTATCTTTACATTTTAAGCAAATGCTGCCATTTTTCCTCTGTATAATTTCGAAATTGAAAAAAAATATATAGCTTACTCACAGTATCGTATTGGCACTGAATCTAACCGTTGGTCTACCAGCTATTCCCACCGAATTAATTTTATTTTCGACATTATTTGCTCCATTCGCAACTTTTTGAGTCATTTTAGCCGCCATTAAAGTATCGCTTTTGAAATATTGACAGGCACACCGTACATCCAAAGATTTCACTGAAGATTCTGAAGATGGTTCTCTAGAAACGTTTCGTTTTTTATTAGGAACTCTTCCGCCTTCAGACGCTGACCTACGGTTTTTTATTGGCGGTTTATTGGTTCGGTTACCGACGAGCACCCGTTCCGATTCCATTTTTTTTTTCTTGTTGGAATTACGCGATTTTATTTACATTTTTTGGCGGATTTTTCTTGCTCGTTAAAGGCTACCAGCTCTAGTAGTTTATTCTAGCCACTAGATAATTTTAGTCAAGGGCTATTGTTAGAATTGGAAAAACGAGAAGTTCCGATTCGTTACGTTCTTTATCGAGTTTATTTTGGTTTTGGGCCTGGATCGTTACGCGAAAAGTTTTTCGTTTTTGCTTATTTCCCTTTTGGATGTGTTGAAGGTTTGACTCTCTGCCAAATCCGAGATCTTGAAACACATCTTCTAGTATCATTAATTATTTGTTTTTGTTGACATACTCGCGCTGGTATCTGTAGCATGTTTATTTTTAAGATTATTTATAAATAAGCCAAATATGTCTTCCTTATTGTTACGTAACTCGCTTTTCTTTTTTTCTCTAGAACTGTTTTTAGTACATGGTTGTCTCAAATTAATATATCTTAAAATAGATTGATATTCGGTTAGTTTATTAAATTAAAAACACACAAAACTATTTTTAAATTCTAGCTTTAGAGGCCTATGGTTCGTAAACAAAAGTTTTAGCCCTCCTATTATCTCACACCATCTGGTATGATCTTTTAAGATACCCTGTATAATATAAGGGTAATAACTACACTAGTTGATGAAAATTTGGAAGTCCAAGCTTGCTAATCGATGATACAGTGGACAGGAACTAAATAATGGATGCAGGGCATTGGAAATTTCCAAATATATAGGTAATTTTCAATGTCCCCCCTTGGTGAGAAATCGTAAGATTTCCTCAACTCCCTCCCCTCCACTAATCTCACGCGCAATTCTTCTTCTTGGACTGTTGGATTATTGAGAAAGGAAAAAATCATTTTTTTGAAGACTAATAGACTGGTATTTTTGAATATTAAGGTAATTTTTTTTAAACGCAATTTCACACCATTTTCTGCGAGAAATATTTGCCAACTCCCCCCTACTCCTACTACTACTAAATGTGCAGGCGAGCCTTGGCCTAGACAAACTCAAGCCAAGGTACCGGCACTGAGGCCACTGACGGGCCCATTGTGCCATTCCTGCTATCTAGACATCCATGAAGCCGAGCCCTTCGATAAAGGCCACAACCTTTTTCAGTGGATGCTTGCTTGTGTCTCCAGAGGCTATAACAGGGACTCCGAAGATTCGCCTGCGTAGTACAGCCCAGTGTGGACACTAAAAGAGAATATGGACTGACGTTTCGTCAGTCATGCCGCTACCCCTACATAGGGAACTTTTCTTTACTCCTAGGTTGTAGAGGTGCTTTCTCACAGAGCAGTGCCCTGTTAGGAGTCCTGCTATCTTCCTCAACCTACTTCTTGGTAGTTCAATAGCTGCCCTAGCGTGCCCATCAGTCCATCCCTTCAGCAGAAGTTTGGATTGTCTAGGACCCTGCAAAGCATTCCAAGTACTCGCCAGGCGCTCGAGCAAGAACTGGGCAAGGTTACCCACCTAAGTGAGATTTGGAAAGATTTAGCTTGATCCCCTCCCCCCCTAGAACACCTCACGTAATTAATGGACGCCCCTATTTGCCTTTCACATTAAACAAGATAGTAATAACGTAAAAAAATTGTTAAAAAATTAAACACACAGCTCACCTTATTTTAGACCATCTATTGCGCTGTTTTTCTTCAATAGAGATATCGTTAATTTTTTTCTCCTCCATATAAACATCTTCTTCATCTGTCGGCATAGATTGAAATTGATCTAATTTATCAATCCTTTCCTTCTTCTCAGTTTCTTCTGATTCGGGTACATTTATTTCTTCATAACTGCCGTTTTTACTCTTCACTTTTCTCTTGAATGAAACTTTTTTCTTCATTATAGGAGAATTTGGACCTTTTAAAACGGATTTTAGTTCCTCTTCGTTTTCTACTTCGGCAGAATTCGGACTTTTCAAAACAGATTTTAGCTCTTCTTGTTTTGGTTCTTCGTCTTCTATCTCAGCTTCTTCCAAATCCAAAATTTCATCAGTATCCATGAAACTTACATTAATATTTTCTCCATCTTTGACACTGATCGAAGCTTCTTCGATTATTTCAACAATTTCATCATCATCCACCTCATTTCCATCTTTTAAAACCTCTAATTTATTTTCGCTCAACCCATCTTCTTCATCAATGGTCATACGGTCTATTTCCTTCCCACCAGCTTTTTCCTGTTCTACTACTTGTCTTATAACATCTTCTACACAGCTCTTTTCTATTTTTTTCACATCTTCTTTCAAACCACTTGTGACATCTTCATCAGATCCTCTAGGACTACCATTTTCTTCTGTAACCGGCTGTAATTTTGTAGTCGAACCAGCTATTTCATCCACAGCTCCTTTAGCTATTTCCTTGAGTTCGAGTACTTTGCTTGGAAAGAACAGTTTATTTTCAGAAGAAGGAGTTTCTGGTACATCTGAACTATTATAATCTAATATTTCATCATCAGAAGGTGCTGTTAAAAATATAAATTGAACACCACCTTTTGATTTATCGTTTTCAAGACTATCTGGTGTGCTGGATGTAGTTTCTGTCATGTCTAGTGACGGTCCTGGTTCGTTTTCTATAGGAGAAAATTCATCTGTAGCAGTACCTTCTAGTGGTTTTAAAGGAATGTGAATATAGACAGGTTCGACTGTTTTGTGTGGTTTCAAATTTTTTAGTTTTTGTTCAATTTTTACAGGTTCTTGTTCTTTAACTTCTTTCTTTGAAATACTTCTTGTAAGTTTATCTTTTATTTTATCTTTTGCATCTCTCAATTTTTTCATTATTCCTAATTTTGACAAGCTTTTTCTACTATAACTACTTTCCATAGATAACTTTCTCTTACGCTCAGGCTCCGCAGATTTTGACCTGGTTCTTCTACCCAAATCTTCCAAATCGGTTCTGGGTCTAGAAGCGGACACTTCAAATAATTTATCGAATTCATCGTCATTAGAAGGTGAATTTTCACTTTTATCGCCCGCTCCTTCTTCAATAAACGTTTCTTCAATAATTTCGAACTCATCTTCGGTTCCATCATCTGCCTCGACCATTTTAATTTCTTCCACAACTCTACTGTCTTCACCAAACTGCTTATTTTCATTTTCTACATCGGTTTTCATTGTTTCAACATCATCATGTGCTATTTCTTTATTTTCTTCAGCTTGAACAGGTGTAGCATCAATTTCACTTATATCCACATCTTCAATTTTTTCTTCATCTTCATCTTTTTCATACGATTCATCTTTCAACTCCCGAATTGGTGAAGGTAGTTTATGATCAATTTTAGATTCCTGAAGTATTTTCAAATTCTTAACTAAGTCTTTAAAACTTCCTGGTTTTTTAGCGGGTTCACTCTCATCCTCTGCCGCTTGTAAGAATTCATCTGTTTCTCCAGGTAAAGGTTTCAAAGGAATATGAATATAGACTGGTTTCGAATTCTTAGGTGTAGCAGTTGATTGTTTATGTTTTTTTGCTTCTGGAGTCGGTGAATGTTTCTGTTTTTTGTTAGTTTTTTTAATTTTCGTTGGGAAACTTATTTTCGGTAGCTTAATTTTTTCTTTTGCGTTTTTTATTTTTTGTAACAGTGCTTGTTTTCCAAAACTAATCTTACTGCGACCACTTTCTATAGACATTTTTCGTTTTCTACTAGACTCTTCTTCTTCCTCTTCAGGCTGAGAAGTTTTTTCATTTGGTTTTACAGAAGGACAGCGTTCTTCTTTATCCAGATACTGACTTATATTGTCTAAACTTTCTTCCGAATGTAAGAAAAACATTCCAGGGCTCAGTAGTTCTTTTTCTTCTACTTTTTCTTTTTCATCTTCAATTTCTTTTATATCATCGGTTTCTTTTGCATCGCTTTCATCGCATTCTTCTTCATCTAGTATTAATGAGCTACAACTAGTTTTAATGGAATGATTTTGGGGATCTTTAACCTCTATATCAGGAATTTCGATTTCTTCTATCCTATAAGAAGATTGATTATCGAATGTAGATACTTCAGAAATGTCCATGTCTGATTTTCCCATTGTGGAAGAACTTTTTGCTTTGCGCATACCTTCCATTGTGTATGGTTCCGGGTCCAAACTTTCGTAAAAAGGTTCTTTGTACAAATGCGTCCAAGGGTAACCACCACGTCTTCGAGATCTGTTTACGTCTTCCCACTTGTAGGTCTTTATCGGTACCCTTGGTAGTTTTTTTTCTAGAAAAAGAGAAATATACTAAAATTAGGAAAAAGAAAAATGTACTTGGCTGAAATAACTTTATGAATTGATAGGATAATCTTCAAAGCTAAAAAAGAATATGGAATATAATTGCTTATAGTGGATGATTAAAGACCTGGAAGAATATGAGGAAAAGAAAAGAAAAAAGAAAAAATTAGACAGCTTGGCATTCAATACCATTTTGAAGCTTGAGACTACAAGAAATTTGTTGTCAAATTTTAAATATTTTTAAATATTTTGAGTATTTCATTTGAACTACCACAAAGTAGTATGAATTTTCCAAGATTAATTAGGACTTATAAGAGAAATATCGCAAAATAATATACAGTTCCAACAAAACTGGCCCAAAAATTTACAAATTTTGAATTTTATATTGAAATACCATCAAAAAGCACAAAATTTCAAATGAACTACTAACGAAAATAGCAGATTTCCAAAGAAATTACTTATATGTGGGAAATTTTGAATATTTCATTTGAACTACCACAGAATATCATGATTTTTCCAAGATTCATTTGGACTTATAACAGAAATATCGCAAAATAGTAAGTATTATCCAAGAAAGGGAATAAAAAGTACCAAATTTTGTATATCTATCGCAAAATAATACACAGTTTGAACAAAACTGTCCCAAAAATTCACAAATTTTGAATTTTCTATTGAAATACCATCAAGAAGCACAAAATTTCAAATGAACTACTAACGAAAAAAGCAGATTATCAAAGAAATTACTCAAATGTGAGAAATTTTCAACATTTCATTTGAACTACCACAAAGTACCATGAATTTTCCAAGATTCATTCAAACTTATAAGAGAAATATCGCAAAATAGTAAAGAGTATCCAAGAAAGGGAATAAAAAGTACCAAATTTTTAATATTTATCGCAAAATAATACACACAGTTTGAACAAAACTGGCCCAATATTGAAATACCATCAAAAAGCACAAAATTTCAAATGAACTACTAACGAAAAAGCAGATTTTCAAAGAAATTAGGTACTTAAATGTGAGAAATTTTGAACATTTCATTTGAACTACCACAAAGTACCATAAATTTTCCAAGATTCATTCGTACTGATAAGAGAAATATTGCAAAATAGTAAGGATTATCCAAGAATGGAAATAAAAAGTACCAAATTTTGAATATTTATCGCTGAATAATACGCAGTTTGAACAAAACTGGCCCAAAAATTGACAAATTACGAAGTTTCTATTGAAATACCATCAAAAAGCACAAAATTTCAAATGAACTACTAACGAAAATAGCAGATTTTCAAAGAAATCACTTATATGTGAGAAATTTTCAACATTTCATTTGAACTACCACAAAGTACCATGAATTTTCCAACATTCATTCGTACTTATAAGAGAAATGTCGCAAAATAGTAAGGAGTATCCAAGAAAGGGAATAAAATGTACCAAATTTTTAATATTTATCGCAAAATAATGCACAGTTTGAACAAAACTGGCCCAAAAATTGACAAATTTTAAATTTTCTATTGAAATACCATCAAAAAGCACAAATTTTTCAAATGAACTACTAACGAAAATAGCAGATCTCCAAAGAAATTACTTAAATGTGGGAAATTTTGAACATTTCATTTGAACTACCACAAAATATCATGATTTTTCCAAGATTCATTCGGACTTATGAGAGAAATATCGCAAAATAGTAAGGATTATCCAAGATAATTATTTGACAAATAAAAATAATAAGTTATTTTCTTCCTTCTAAGAAATTTTGACATTTTTTCATATGAGATTTTTGCGGATATGTCGCCGATATATCGAAACTACTTCCTATTTTCGTATATGACTAATTTTCCGAACTTCAATACTGTGATTGAGAATAATAGACATAAATATAAACAGATTTACTTAATGATTATAACGACTTTAACTGTGTAGGCGGTGAATATTTCACGAAACAACTCTATTTTCGACACAAAAAATATATTTAAAGCAGATCTGAAGTGCTATAAAATTTCCAAACGATGGAAAAGATATTTAAACGAAACATTTTCGGTACCGCAGATATATTTTGTAATAAAAATTACCTCTTTTAACCCTTCTGTTAGCACATTCCATTTTCTGCACTACTTGTCGATACGTTGATTTTTTTCATGAAGGTATCCATGTCTAAAAGTCTTTATAAATATCCATCAGACCGATGCACTATTGCAATTTGATAAATAGAAGATTCAGCACTGAAATGTTTTTCGAATCACTGTTGGCTTGATACTGAAAAACTTTTTCAGTTTATTCCTGGCTGAGCTATTTTTGAAAACTGACGCTAGTCAGTTCGCTTTGGTGCAAATATCGCGACGACCACCTAATCGAATGTATTCCTGAATATTCAATTCAATCAATCTATAGACCAGTTTTTTGTTACTTTTGAGACAAATTTCAAAATTTTCACTCAATCAGAATTATCCATTTAGCAGCCGGACAAATATTAGATTTAAAACAGTTAATAAAATATTTCTCCATGCCCAGTTACAGGGTGCTTTATTTAAAAATGTTTTTTGCTCGTTGTTTTGACACCTGACTAAAATGTATGTAGGTACTGGAGCACCATAGTGCATGAACCACACAACATTATTTGTCTAATATTGAGTAGGATATTCTCAAGTAATTCAGGGAGATTATGCTGGGGAAAACTAGAGCTAGGAAGAGAGGAAATTTACCAGAGGCTGAAGATAAGCTTTAATAAACATTTTCAAAAGTTTTTAGAAATAATCACTAGGCTATTTTTTATTATTGTTTTGAAATAAGACCGACATAAGTTGTGTCTCAAGGATTCGAAATAAAAATATATTTTTATGTGATGTGATGTAATCAAATTATAGACTTACAATTTTTGTTGACACCGATTTCTGGCAGAAAAATATTAGAAAACGTAGTTTTGACATAAAACTTCACAACTCTGTACCTACTCAGTAACATCACATTGTATCAAAAATGATTACTCTGTGGAGATTCAAATGGCTTAAAATATCCTACAGATTTAGTTATCGAAATAGAGAAACAAGACAAGAAGAAATTGGGTATTTTCAATAGGAAGAACATTTGAGACTAGTACTATGACCCCCAATGGGGCTAGATGGCGTTGTAAAATCCCTGAATACTATGCAACCAATTATATTTGTTGATGCATCAGTTGAAATAACTGGAATATCCGTCCAATGTTTTGGTTAACCAAAGTTTCGTCAAGGACTTAGGTGCAGCTAGAATAAGATTTGGGGTGGGGGGGTGCTGATGCTCCAACTAGAAGGGAGGTCATCGCAGGTGCCACGACGGTAACAAAAAACTTTTAGTTGCCCATGCCGGCGACTGCTCTTACCCCTTGGGTGTGTTCTGTGGCTCTTACCTTTAAAGAAAGAAATTCTGGACCATGCCCAACTTTTGTCAAAATTCAATTTTGTTCGGCCTTTATTAATTGTAATTTTTCAAACTTCTGCATCATGTATTTTTAATTTCTTATTTAGGTACTTTTGAGGGATGGCCGGTTTGGGGGGCTCTTAAGGGAGGCTTAGGTCAAAGTAGAGGAAAGGCCGATTATAATAAAAAATTTATTACCACCTAACAACTTAAATATAAATGTATCACCAACCAGTGCAATTAAATATCTACAACTTTCTATTTACATTAAAACTATCAAAAATTTCATCGTTTTTCTTATATAATTTCTCGTACAGCTCAGCATATTTTATTTCTTTAGAACCACCATATTCGATGGGGAGAACTTCCTTATCGATGTATTCAAAGAATGTTTGTTTATCGTCAAAATGGAATGTTATCTGGAATAAAATAAAAATAATAAACAATAACTGTGGTATTTTTTAAATGAATCTACACGTACCATATCTTTAAATTTTTGCGGTAAAAACGGCCATATAATTTTAATAGCAATACTGATCCACCAAGAGTTATTAACTACATGAACTTTGAAATCTTTAAATGGTAGATTATCGATTTTAGTTGTACTTTGTTTGATATAATCCGGTTGCAACCATTTTGTTAGTTTCCAATGTTGATTTTTTATATCCATAATAACACAAAGACCTTTTGCTGCTACTTCTGGACGTTGATTGAGTATAGATTCTATCCATACGTCATCTATCGATACCACTTCTAACATACTCATAGTATTTGGCTCTACATTACCTACAACAAATATTTTAAACATAGTAAAAGCTTGGAGTAAAATTGGTTGCCTGTCTACAGTGTCCAGTGTCAATTAAATTCATGTCTGTGTCCCTCCCCAACTTAAAAGTGGACGTGTTTCGGTGATAGAGGAGTTCAGTCTAAGGTCAGTGTGGCCAACAAAATGTGACAAGAATGACAGTTGAGGTCTCATTCAAAACATAAGATTGGTGCTTGTTTTTTATCATATCTATATTGCTTTATTAAAATAATGAATATACCCCCGAAGCGTATATCTTGAAATTAAAAATCACTTTTTAGCTGAATACTCAGCATATCGGTGGCCAATAACTCTGGGAACTTTTGGCAAGTCACAATTTCATTTCTGTTATGCTGTCACTAGTTATGTTAGATGTCAGTGGAAAAAGTAATTGGAAGAATAGATATACAACTATAGTAGAGTTTAAACAGCAAATAAAATAAAATAAGAAATAACATAAATTAATATCAGAAATAAGAGCAGACAACATAGGTTTATAGAGATCACTAGAATAAAATAAGAAATAAGAATGAACCAATCAAATCGCAGATTTTTTGACAATGATTTTTGTGTTTTGTGCAAGTTTAGAAAATTTCGTTCTAAGCACACAGAGTACACGAAAGAGACGAAAGCTTTGTCGGTCCCTTTGAAGTCGGACTTACACGATATTGAGCGGAAATACGTCAAATCATTGAGACATAAACTACTTGATACACTGAGAAAAGTAACACTACACTAGAAAAAATAGTAGTGTTGATGACCATCCCTCTCAATTAGGTCTAAAGAATATTTTTTTAACTACTAACATGAGAACACCTGATTATTCATCTCATGTGTGTAATGAGAAGTGGCTCATTTTTAATCTAATCTTGAAATAATACACGGTGAACTGAGGGGAATGAACGGAAGTGTCGACTTGACATTGACAGATAAATTAATTAATTCACGCATCTGCACACAAATTTGCGATCACGAAAACTACTTTTCGTGCAACCGGACGCAAAACAAGCATTTTGCAGTCGCAACAGAGGCCGCAAAATGATATTTTGCGGCCGTTACCCAGAGTGACGGCCGACAATAGTTATTTATGTAACTAGTGTGTAAAGTAGCCTTTTTTTTGACGAATGTGAATATTGTCGCATGAGCCGCAGGCGAATGCGACAATCACATGAGTCGAAAAAAAGGTCTTTACACACGAATTGCATACAATATTTTTTCTACTAGCGAATATTTAATTAAAATACAAAAGTTAATAGTAATTTTCTTTACGCACTAGTGCGTAAAGAAACATACTTTACGCACTAGTGCGTAAAGTAAGATAAATTTTTCTTTAGAAGAGTCTTTTTATAATAATCTAAAATAACATCATAGTTTTCTAAAAATATTCAATTCCTAAATATAAAATACAATTGCTTACTCTAGGTATAGTCGGAAGATCTCAATTTGAATTTTAAATGTCAGATTCAATTCACAAAGAAATGTCAGTCACTCACCGCCAACTTATACCTATTTACCTTATTATTTCCAGTACTCAATAATTATTTAACAATAATTATTAGGTTACTTTACCGAATTCTATTGGTTTCTATCTCCAATTTATGAAAAAAACTTAGATTTAATATCTGTTTATTATACCTATATTTTTATAAGACTAGATATCTATAACTACATACATATTGGAATTTTTTCTTTACGCACTAGTGCGTAAAGTAAAACTCTTTACGCACTCGAAAATGTGTCTAAAGTACGTACTTTACACACGGTAGTAGAAAAAAATTTTTACGGCCGTTCCCATAGTGACTGCCGGCAAACTGAACGCCACTA
>CAJUYH010002450.1:19384-36988 GCA_910591685.1 Galerucella tenella
GTTTTCGCGACCTCGAGATTATCTTGCCTCGGCCGGAGCGGCCTCGGCGATAATCTCTCTCTCGGAACGCGAAAAAGCATTTTGCGGCCTTAGTATACAAATAACTATTCTTTCGCCAGTTTCGCCTCTTGTTAGATGGTGTACTCTGTGTTCTAAGTAAGGACAGTACATAACCTCAACCTCGCTATTTAGTTGTTATTTCATTTACATTTTTCAAAATGTTTAATTTCCTATTAGAATCATTATAGAAAATGTATAAAGTTTTATTAATGTGAAAAATAAAAAGTAGTTGGTTATAAAAACTATACAAACTAATGACAAAATCAAAAATTTTCATCAGATTTTAGGTTAGAAAACTAGAACTTGTCAAAAGTGTAAGTACGGAAAAGATTGGGGAGTGGATTTGGGTCATGCGCTATATCATTTTTCAAATAAAATAAGCGAAAAATATAAAAGTTGGCCATCTCTTATTCTTATTCTTATTCCTTATTTTAGCTTATTTCCTGTATAAACGCTGTCATTGAAATGAATCAAGTGAACATTCTTATTTTATTTTAGTTGCTGTATAAACTCTGCTTTACTTGAAATGCTACAAAAATCTAATCGAAAATGGACATACACAACTAAAGGGAGGTCCTTTTCAGTGTATACTAACTTATATCGACTTAATTGATAGTGTGGATGGTCTTACCATTTTTACATAAATAAATAGGCCTTCCTTCATTATCACAGTCGTCTAACAACACTCTTATATTTTTGTCGATAATATTTTTAAATTTTAAAGGTCCCTCCTTGCAGTACCAGTCTTGATAGTGCTTCATATGGTCATGAGAAGATTTTATCTTGAAAATAAAAATTACTTACTTATTACTTATAGTTTTATTTTTGAATTTACCTTTTTAAAGGCTTCTTCCACGCTAAAATTAGTTCCATATAAAAATCTTTTTAGATAATTGTCATTAGTGTCTATGTCTGCATCTGAAACAGTTGAAATTTTTTTCTTAATCTACCAACATTGTTGCCATAGAAGTTGGTTGTGAATAAAGTTACTTTAAACCCTCGGGACTGCAAATAACATTTGAATTTAATGATTTAGTAAACAAACATTGAAAAGAAATAACACATAGTGTCAAAAACGTTACTTTAGACACGAGTTTTCTGAGGTACTAGTGGAGCTTGGATAAAGGTTGAGGTTGTAACAACGTACAACGTCGACATGCTCACGATACACTATCGTGAGACGCGGTTGTCTGAAGGTTTAGAGAGCGATTGTTGCATGAGTGAATAATTTCGATACGAAGTAGAACGTTATTTTTGCTGTATACTGTGGGTATCGTCGTCAAAATGCTACGTAATAATTCTCTAGAGCTAGGTCGTAGTGATAAGAATGATATTTACGTGCTCAATTAACCAACTAACAATTATTGGCGTTTGATAATTTTTGACTTATTGAGATACTGCAACGCTAATAGCAGTAGTGTAAACTGTTAATTTTAAAAACGGATACGTTATTACAACTTTCCGGTCTCTCCTCGTATTTATTATTGACTTTTCAACTTACTTTTCAACAGATTCTTTAAATTTTCCATCGATTTTGAAAAATGTTCGCTTACTTCAATTTCAGTAACACTATTTTCAATCATATTACTCGTTAAAATTAAGAACTTTAAACAAACGTATCACTCTGATCACTGAAATTTGTGAAATGCACTAAACAATCACAAAGTGGAAAAAATATAATTATAGTATTATAACAATTACACCTGATTTGGAGATTTGCTTCCAACAAACTCAATGATAGGTGGATATTACCTATACACTTGATATGCTTGACACGCTTTGACATTGAAAACAGGTATGTTTCTACTTTTATGTTTCGACTCTTACTTTATTAAAATTAATATTTAGTATCTCCATAAATAGAGATCAAACGCGAATCTTTATATACGAAGAAAGGTCACAAGTCTTATTCGGGAACGATATTAGAAGGGCTTGAAAATAATATAGGTACACTATAATCTTAATATGTTCAATAACAAACAGCCAGTTGAAGAGGTTGTTGACACTGGTTTACAGTTACCTAGGTACCTACTTTGATTATTACAAATAACACTCCAGCTTAACAAGAAGCAAATCCTAACGCAATCTCTTTGATGTTTTGGTAACAAAAATGTATAACCTTGAGAGAGCGGATGTTCTATTGGGAGAAACCGAATTTTAAATCGAATTTTTTGTTCTGGTTTCTCAACCACAGTTTTTTTCAATTTTTGCGAAAAATATTCTATATGGTACTCAAAATAAAGAATATAATTCACCTAGTTGTATGAAAATCATGAATTTATACATAGTTAATTATTAAAGACATTAATTATAGATTTACGAAGCCAAAATGATAAGCTTCGCTAGTTTTGTCCTTGTGTCAAACAACTTGCCTTGACTTTTAATATGTACTTACTTTGGTATATCCAAAAACGTTTATTGTTATCACTCACAAGTGGAATGTTTACCAATTACATGTGTATTTATTTGATCACCCCTGAGTATCGTCGAAAACCAGCATCGACTCAAAATCCACTAAAATATATATGATATTTTCCAGAGAATCGATTGGTCAAGACAAACTGTGGGTAGGTATGGGAAAATTTAATATAAACTGTGTTTGCTAACTTCCTTATTGTTTGGAATTATGCACTCAAAATACACTTGTAAAATTTCCCGTTGAATCGATTGCCGAAGACTATAGAACCAAAGTCTATATATTCCAATTGGAATATATAGACTTTGATAGAACGTTCTATCTATAATATTAGTCGAGTTATGGGCATATCTTTAGTTTTGAAAAGTGGATTTTCGAAAATTTCATGACTTCATATTGAGGAGAAAAAATGATTTTACACAAAAACAAATTGTGGCAGTCGATTTCTCGTCCCAAAAAACCACTCTAGACGAATTTTGAGCATTTTTTATGTCGAAAACATTTTTTTTGACGAAAATTTTTAAGCAAGGGGTGGGTATGGAAATATTTAATATAAACTGGTTGTGCTAACTTCCTTATTGCTCGGAATTATGCACTCAAAATACACTTATATATGTAAAATTTCTCGTTGAATCGATTGCCGAAGACTAAAACGTTCTATCTATCATATTAGTCGAGTTATGGGCATCTTTAGTTTGGAAAAGTGGATTTTCGAAAATTTCATGACTCCATTTTGAGGAGAAAAAATGATTTTTTCTGCAACCGTCCCGAAAATAGAGCTTTCGGTATGATTTATTAAATCGAAAATGAAACTTTACACAAATCGTACCGAAAGTAGCTATTTTCGGAATGTTTTGTTTTACTTTCGGGACGATTTAATTTTCACTTTCGGAATAATTTTCAATATCTATATAGGCGGCCTTAGCAATGACATTTACGGAATTTTTATTATGACATTGCTTGTCAAAATAAATTTGTTGATAGTTCAACTGTATTTTCAATTTTGCAATCAATGGAAATCGACAACGAAAGTGATGAGGAAATAATTATTCCATATGAAATCAGTGAAGCTGCTAACTGTTATAAGTGTACAATTAATATTCATAAGTAATGTTTATAGAATCTATCCCTATTATTTTTTAATATTTTATCTACAAACGGCTGCAGAGAAAATATTGTACGTAACGCTTCCGAAAGCCTACGCCAAACTGTGGGTAGGTATGGAAATATTTAATATAAATCTGGTTCCGCTAACTTCCTTATTGCTCGGAACTATGCACTCAAAATACACTTATATATGTAAAATTTCTCGTTGAATCGATTGTCGAAGACTAGAACGTTCTATCTATATTATTTGGTCGAGTTATGAGTATCTTAAGTTTGGAAAAGTGGATTTTCGAAAATTTCATGACTCCATTTTGAGGAGAAAAAATGATTTTACACAAAAACAAACTGTAGCAGTCAAAAAATTACGTAAACTTGTAATGAATTGTTGTCAATGTTCTTGTTCCACTCTTGTGCTTGCTTGCTTACCTTAAATCAAATACACGAGAAATGATTCAGCCATGGCCATCTACAATACTGGTGGCCATGATTCAGCAACCACTTTTCATTTAACAATTGACAGAGTAAATTAACATAACCTCAATATTTATTTGTCAAATTGTTCTGCTTTCTGCACAATCTTTATGGGGTTTTATCTTTTTACATAATGTAAAGTTATTTAAAGTACATGTGACTCATTGAAATGCTAATATAAGATAAGAAAAAATTCAATCAGTTTCTATAAATATTGTTTGAAATGGCTGAAGTAAGTAAGAATCTAAAGAAAAACACATTTATAATAATACAAAAATACTACAATAGTTTTCTATCTCAGGTCAAAGTAAGCCGAGTACCACCAGCTTTACAAAGACTACTCAAATATGATGCCTATATAACCCATGAATTTCTAACTTGGCTAAACAAAATTGTTGTTGTCGATTCACTTAAAACTTATTGTAAAGCATTAGAAGTAAGTTACTTGAATTGGTATGTCAAGGTTATACAATAATTCCGAGTATAATTCTCATTATCAAGGGTTTTTTATCATGCTTACATATTAACTGTATTAGTGGTTATTCTGTGTTTTAGATATCTTGTCATGGAATCCCATGGTTTGCTTTTTGGATCGCATTCACCTGGTTATTTAATAACCCCAGCCTGGTGCAATTACAAGTTAATATGCTACTTGGTAACTATTATTCAAATAATTATATTTTTTATTTTTTTTTCATGCATATTTTTTTATTTCTAGGTCTATTTACCGACATAATCTTTGTAGCTGTAGCAAAGGCCTATTTTCGACGAAAAAGGCCAGCCAAAAACATCTACAATGACCCACTTGCAAACATAAGCATGGATGTATTCAGCTTTCCCTCAGGTCATGCAAGTAGATCAGTGTTTGTAGCTTACTTCTTCACCCGATTATGGCCAGTGCATTTCACTTTAGTGCCATTATTTATAGCATGGAGTGTTTCAGTGAGTCTTAGCCGGGTTTTGATGAATAGGCATTATATCATGGATGTACTTGGAGGTGCATTATTGGGTGTTTTGAATGGTTTGTTAATTGATTTACTGTGGGTGGAAGATAGTACTGCTAGATGGTTACTTAATGTTATATCAGATGAAAAATTGGATGGTGGAGAGTACCATGTTTGAGTTAATAATTTGTATTAGGTATATATATATATTTATTAAACATAATTTAAATGAATACTGTTTTTTTATGATGCATTTATGAAAAGCGTCGCCACAAAGATTTGGGAAAATTAAAACACATTTCTAATAGTACACATATATTTTGCTAAAAAAATAAATACATTAGTAAATAAGAGAATATTGCACAAATTTTAAATAAAATTACAATAATTTAAATATACAGACATTCAGTAGTTATTTAGTAATAAAAACAATTACATACAGTATATAAATAACAAAAATGGGTTAAAAAAAATTAAAGCTGCCATAATTATGTTTTTCACATGTTTATTTATCAAAATGCAGTGCTGAAATAAAAAGTAGGTAAAAAATATAAAAAACGCACTCTTCAATATCTAGACATTGAAAATAGTAAACAGTATTTTATTTTTAAATTTTTCGGTTTTTGAGTTGTGGTATTGACACTGTTGTCAAATCTTCTGTTTTTCTGGAAATATATACTATAAATATTACCATAAGATTAGCTATATCACAAAACCTTCAAATACCAGCATTTAAAAAAAAAGATTAGTCAAGAAATAGATTAATAAAATGAAATAAATAATGAACGAAATCCAAAAAGGAATGAAATAAATTACGGAATGATTTAATATTATTTTCTGTAACAAGGCAAAGCACCCAAATATATTTTTAATCATTTGGTCTCGGAGGTAACTATTGAAATTATTCCCATAAGAATATAATTCAATATTCTTACTGACAATCATTCCAAGAGCCGGTTTTATGAAGTAATAATTAGTTGAGCTCCAACTGTATGAATAAATAAATGTGATTTCTTGATCACTACTTGAATTGCTGTTGTTGTTTATGTAGTAAAACACAAACTCGCTGTTTACTAAAGGTTAATTCTCAACTGCACATCATAAAACCGACCCAAAAAATTTATCAATACTACATTAATTTTCCTAAAGTACAAGTTAGATGAAATTTATCTTATGATGACGACAGTCATTACAGTTTTTTTAGACAGTGTTCGAATCCACTGTTTTTATTTATATTAACTATTTCGACCTAAATGTCTTTTAAAGTTTCAGTTTTATAGGAAGGAACACTGTTTTTAAGTTGCTTTTTTGGTAGTGATATACAGGTTGTTCTTAAATTAGTACAAAACATTTAAAAAGACACCTAAAAAAAAAAGGAATTTCTTCTTGAATTAATTTGAAAGCGCACCCTGTATATTCAATATAAATACCAACAGCAGTGCAAAGATGTAGACTTGATAACTGAGTTCCAATTGTACAAACGCTCAATATTGGTTGTCTTTAGCAGTTAAGGTCGCTCGACATGGAGCAATAACATATCTGCAATACATTGCAAGACGTCTCAATCGAAGGCATGCGCAGTTATCGGTTTGGTGCAATGGGGAATTTCGGTATCCAAGTTGCCAACCCAAAAAATTTCATATTTTTCTACCTCTGCGGAAGGGAAATTGCAAAGCGAAATTGTTCTTAAACGATTTTCAAATTGGATAACTTGATGCAAATATCGTTATTTATAAAGATCTTGTCTGAAAATGGTGTTGGAGCATTTCATGTCAATCTCTTATCCAATGACGATATATTGATACTGTTAGATATTGAAGTATAAAAGCAGGAGCACCAACATAAATTTCAACCAAACGGACATGATCGTTACAAATATGGATATTTGGATGCAATTACCTGTTTTGAAGTGCCGACGCTCAGTTTACATATATTTATAAATACCGCTAATCTAAACATGAATAATTTCTTCTGATATTTCCCTTCCACAGACTTTTTGGGTTGGCAACATGGCCAGTGTCCCCGTTTTAGGGAGAAATCTAGGTACTTTTCAGTTACCAGCCTACTTAATGTCGCCAATCAAATGATGTATATTATTTTTATATAAAAGTTATTGGGCGGAGTAGAATTCAATGAGACCTCTGGCGATAAAAATTGTAACTGTCGCAACGAGTGAAATAATTCGTTTTGCATCGTTTTTGTATTATATGCAAATCAACATAATTACCGTAAATTCGTACTTTATTTGTTTTCAACTGTCATCATTTCTGAGGTAATATTCTTATATCATCAGAGATATTATGGAAGAGGTTATGTTATTCTATTTTTTGTTTCCATTGCAAATCAAAGAGAAAATAAGTCGGTATTAAAGATTTAAAATATTACTCAATACAAACCTACCTTCCCTGCAACTTTTGTAGATCTGATATCAAAAATAAAATAAAAACACGAAATCAGACCTAAAACTAGACAGTTAATTGAACGCTTGTTGTACTTTTCACAAATATCAACCATACCCATTACTCCAAAAATAAAAATATTAGGAGTCAAAATTTAGTTTAACAACACAAAACACTAAAGCACAATCAAAGAAAAAGCAAAAGTTTTACAAAACACACACTGAAAATAACTAAAACAGCAAAATAAAACCACTTAAATATCAAAGGTCTTATACGGCAGCAGATTTGTTTTACTCGTTGCTAAGCTGACATTGACATTTCAGAGCGCCATCTATCGAATTCTACTTTTCCCAATAGACAAAGAGAAACTTCACAATTCAAAATTATTTTAGGGGTATAAGTTGAGATGACATTGCAAAAATTTCTTGCAAATGATATTGCTCCATGTTAAGTACAGTGTTTTTAATATTAAAATTGTTTAAAATCCACTTTTATGATAAATACTACAGACTTAAAATCTACCAGTGCATCACGAAAGCTGGGTAAAGTAGAAATATAACAAAATGAGAGGTAATTTGACACAATTAAGATTGTCAAATTTTATCGAAATGAAATTTTAAAAAATGCCCCTCTATCCCCTACTTTATTTACTATAAACTGACATTAATCTTTGTGATTTAAAAAAATCAGTTAGTCAATTTATTCCACAATAATACTTTATATTTGTAACAGATATACAGTAATGCACAAAATATGGGCCATTTTTAAACGAATTTGAAGGGGTCTTTAACCGTAAAAACTTACTAATATAGAAAAAAACTAGAATCACACGGAAAATTTTATTTTATAAAATTCACCATAGCTTATTATGATAAAATTTCAAATCAAAATATCCCTGTTCAGTTAAATGGCTAGGAGTCTTTCTAGGAGACGGTCCGTTTTCATCACCGCATAAGAAATTTTCGGTAGTACCCTTAACCCTACTTTTTTCCGCTTGCCCCAAGTCCAATCGTCCCAGCCCCATTTCTAAGGAATCTAGAACGTCTTCTACTGGACTCGGGTCGTTGCCCAAATCTTCTAGTTCCTTTTCTTCGATTTGTTCGTCTTCTTTTTTTATATGTTCCCCAGGTTGAATGATTAATGAACGAGGACGTTCCAATTTTTGTCTAGTTTGTTGTTTGATAACGTCGTCGACATTTTGTACATCACTGGAATATTTTTTGTTTATATAACTAAGGCATACTTTAAGTTTATTGAGATGCTATTTGTGCCCTGGGGAAAAAATAAAAATATAAAGTGAATTAAATTAAAAATCAAATCATAAAAATAAACAGGAGTAAAAATTAAAAAACTAAATTATAAATTCGCTATTCTGTCCGAAGTAAAATGTTTATTACGCCGGATCCTCTACTTCTTGATGGACCTAACCTTACTTAATATTAGAATTGGTGCAATAAGGTACGAAATAAATAACTAAAACCATCTTACAAAACAAATATATAGATAAAAACAGATACAAAAAAAGTTAGAGCAATAAATAGCACATAACCTCAATTTGAATACATGAAAAAATATCTAAAATAATACTTTACACTTTACCTTTTAATCGGGGTAACTAGGAGAAGGGAATTTATCTAGGAACGTTGTCGGATAAAGGACATTCGAGACCTAAATTAAAATTTTATTTCAATATTAATTTTCGATATTTTTAAGTATTGCTACTCACTCATTTATTTGAGGCGGATATCCGTAAACAAGGTCACATTCGGAAGGTTGTATTAACCTAAAAATTCGAAAAAAACCATTTTTTTCCACTCTTAACAAACATAATAGGTTAGGTTAGTTTGGCCAACAAAAACTGTTTTTTTCTGACAAGATTGACAGCTAAGGTCTACCATTCAAAACATAACTTTTTTGCATGTTTTTTTATAATTGCGAACATCTATATTGCTTTATTAAAATAATGAATACACCCCCGAAGTGTATATCTTGAAATTTAAAATGACTTTTTAGCTGCATACTCAACATATCGGTGGCCAATAATTCTAGGAACTTTTGGCAAGTAACCATTTTATTTCTGTTATTCTGTCACTAGTTATGTCAAATGTCATTTATATTTATTTTTGTTGATATTCGTTTAATTGTGTATGTATGATTAGGAAATCATATGGATACCGCACTTCGCTTTATTTGACACTTGCGATCTGTCACACACTTTTGCTGGACGCCATTTTATATGTGGCAGACAAAGCGAAAACGGCGTGTGTTTCTTTCGTGAATTTTTAATTGAAAATTATTAAGATTGTGATTTATTTTTGAACTGAAAAATGGTGAATTGTTGTGCTTACGGATGCCGAAGTCGAAGCGAGAAAAAGGAGATTGGAATTTCATTTCACAGGTAACAAATAATTATATGCACAATGGACTATGTAGTTTTGTTTCTTTTAAATGACGAAAGACGAAAGAGTTATCTCTGACATGTGATTTTTAAGTAAGTATGTAATTATTCAGTCTTTAATTCAACTAATACTAGTATTTGGATGACGAGTTTTAATAATGTTCATTGAAGATTTGCATATATAACGTATATATTCTATGTTCAAAACGACCATTATAGCAGTGGCGTGAGTAACCAATTTTCAAATTTCTCAAGATTACATCTAGGTGCTCATTTCTATAATAGATTAATTTATTGATTTCCCTCCTTTGATACCAACCCATTATGTGCCTTTAACAAGCATTCATTCATTCTCAAAACAAATTGGTATTATTACATTGGAAAAAATGTATTACAAACATTATGTTACGCCGCTGACCCCATCCACGATGTGGCAGGCGGTAAGCGGTAACAGTTTTACGACTCTGGTTACGCGTCCACTCTCTTTCCTTGTCTAAGGTGTATGTCCATTTTCGATTAAATTTTCGTAGCATTTCTAGTTAGTTGTATCTCTATTCTTCTAATTACTTTTTCCACTGACATAGCTAGTGACAGATCGTTACCTGAATATTGAATTGTTCTATATCCCATTTTTGTAAATTCGAGAAAATCACAATCAAAGATGAGTCCTTACAATTCATTAAATAATATAAATATTTTTTTATTTGTAAAGACTATCTGCATTTGTATAAAAATTTACTTTTATTCTAGACCAATAGAATTAACACAACACAAGCCATTTTTTCTTAATCTCAAATTTTAATTTTGGAGATAGAACAAACCACTACTTTTACGGCCATTTTAGTGAATTGTTAGGATATAGAACAATTTTTATGGATATAGACTAATATAATATTAAGATGTTTAGCCGGTATTTCAGATGAATAAGTATAATAATAACGCAAAAATGAAAAAACTTTTTATTTATGAATTGAAAAACATGTTAAAATAACATAAAAATTCAAAATAAAAAATAAATTGTACTTTGGGTTTGGTTTAGTAGCTAATTTGAAAAAACATGTTGCTAAATAAAATACCATTTTATTATTTTTTCGAAATATTTTTCTTGGTTTTAGGCTTTTGTTTGTTTTTAGATTTATTTGCTTTTTGAGAATAATTATCTTTCTCCCAAACTTCAGTAGTACACTCGATTGGTTTTTCAGAAGGAAGTGAACTAATCAGTGTAGAACTACTTAATATGTGGCATCTGTGAAAAATTAAAAAGAAATTATAATTACAATTTTTTTCTTAAAAAAAATCAAATCAAGTTAATTTTAAATTCAGTACGTATCGTTGCTTTTTTAGTATGAAAATAACAATTGAAAAATGTAATTATGGAACTGAAAAAAAATATGCCAAAGACCGGTCTATTAACTCAATTAATGGAGGCGATTTACCCGTGAAATACAATTTTAGGTTAAAAGGAATGTACTGAATTTTTAAACATCTTCACTTACTTTTCTGTTTTGCCAGATTCGTTCTCCAGAAATTGTGTCACTTCTTCACACATCATATTAACACAAATACTTTCATTAATAACTTGATCTTACTGAACAAAAACAAAGTAATTTAACAGCCAAAATAGCAGCGGATCCGACGAAAAGGTGAAATAGGCCAGTGGGTGGTGTTAAGACGATTCATAGAGGGTGGATATAGAACAACATTATATTCACTTTACCAACACCTTCTGGTGGATGTAGCATGCGCCCTATTGCTTAGTGGATATGGAACAATATAATTTTCAAACAACTTTCCTCTGTAGGGATATAGTACAAAATTAGAGGAAAAACTTTCTTATTAATGGTATTACCTTGATAATTCTTACGGATATAGAACAAGCTAATTTTTACAAATTTTTGTATGTATATAACTCTATTCTGGCCAAAAGTGGATATAGAACATTCTAATATTTAGGTGACGAGATAACAGAAATGAAATGGTGACATGTCAAGAGTTCCTAGAATTATTGGCCACCGATATGTTGAGTATTCAGCTAAAAAGTAATTTTAAATTTCAATAAAGCAATATAGATGTTCGCAATGATAAAAAACATGCAAAAATCCCATGTTTTGAATGATAGACCTTAATTGTCATTCTTGTCAGAAAAAAACACTTTTTGTTGGCCACACTTAGACTGAAACTCCTCTATTGATAGTTTTAGAAGCAACCATTTGGCGGGGGATTATATCGTGTCGCGATCTATCGGTGCGAGCCTAAACTAGAAAAGTAACAATGCAAAATTTAAGTCAATTTTTGGCAAATAGCAGGACAGGACCTATCACGTGGAATTTTGAAAGTGGGAAATATTTTCTATTGCTTGAGATAATTTAAACCTCTACCTATAAACATTTAGATGACAGATCGCACCACGATATGATTACCCGGCAAAATGTTCCCCATTACAACCATCCGACAAACACGCTCTTACTTGTTGTAGTATCGTTTTGCTTTTGCTTTCGTACGGACAGCAGACTGCTGCTCCGAAGATTCTGTTTTAAACAATTCGGCAGCAGATGGCACTCTACGCTTAGGAACTTCTTTTTCTGATTCTTGATTTTGTTGCTTTATATAATCACCTGCTTGATTAACTGTATAGGATTGATCGGCATGTCCTAAATCATTTTTTAAATATATTTTCAACTAGACCAATATTATCCACTAAAACCCCTCAGACAGGATGAAATGATAAACTGAAGCCTTGAGGAGCTACATCTCCGAGACTTGAGTAGAAGAAAGGGGAAGAATAGATCCATTAGATCAAGAAAATAAGATTTCTAACATTAGCATGATAAAAAAGGAATCAGTCATTACCTACTAAGTTTGAATGATGCTGCGCATGATCACCTCGATTCATATTACCAACAGGGCCAGTTTTAACTGGTTCCACTGGTTGAATCTCATTCGAACCAGAAATCTGTGGATTTTGATGGATCTGTGGAAGACTTGGAGTATTTTGCTGCATCTGATAAGCTTGATACTCTGGTTGTTGGAAACTTGGTTGCAGTGGATTCGTTTGCTGGAAATTCTGCTGTCTCATTGGAAGTACATTTTGATACGCTAAGTTTGGTTGTTGAAAGTAAGGTTGACTTGAGACTGGACGTTGGACATTATGTGGATTTTCTTGTTGAACATCGGATATAAACTCTTGTTGATGAGGATTTTCTTGAGATAAGTTTTGAATTTGATTGAGCTGTTGATTGTTGGCGTCCGAATTTAAAACCTGCTGAGCTGGCATGTGAAAATTAGGCTGTTGATATTCTTCTGCTGAATTTTGTAGTGTATTCTGCTGAATTAAATGTTGTGGCTGATGGTAATTTGATGCTGTGTGGCTCGATTCGTTTTGTACGTTTTGCACGTTAGTAATTTGTTGATCTTGGAAATTTGACATATGATCTTGATAATTTTGTTGTGTCGAATTTTGGTGATTCGATTCAGCAGAATTTGCGTTATAAGAATTTTGTTCGTGGCCGGGAGGAAGGGTGTAATTCGGTTGGGAATTATTTGGTGTAAGATCAGTCTGCAAATATCCAAAAGTTATTTGTAGTCAATCGAAATGAAAATATACATTGCAAAGGCTTAGCTTGGATAAATCTTCCAAATGAAGTATTTTTAGACAAAAAAAAATGATTGAAACTATTGAATACTCAAAAATCTTCGATTGGAAAACTTATCCCAACCTTTTTGCCTACTTTTATGTTTGTATTTATTAACCTTCGACGAAACAGGTTTCGCGTGCTGATGTCTAACAGGTCCAACAGGTTTTGAAGGCATTGTCTGGGAATATATTTGTGGTTTGAAATCTCCAGCCTCAGCATTTTGGGCTTGTTGATAATGCATCTGATATTGCGGATTGATCATCTGCTTGGGTTCACCAGCTCCCATAACATGGACATCACCTTCTTTTTCCGTGCCTTGCACAATCTGGGGTGGGTTTTCGAAATGTTGCATAGCAGGTGCAGGGGTCCGAACTCGAGGTATAGATTGATCTGCATACGGTGCTGATGGGATGTATTGGTGAGCGTTTAGATTAGGGGCAGTGTGAGTGACATGGGGCATTTGAAAACCTTGAACCGAAGGATTTTGTCCGGAAATAGTAGGGTAAACAGCAGATTGAGTCATATGTAGATGATTAGGTGGCAAAAATTGTTGCTGATTTGCTTGTTCAGGTATCTAAAAATTACTTTCTATATTTTCGTTCATTTTTTTATTACCTACTCACCCTTGGACTTTGAGAATATGAACTTAAAGGTTCTTGACGTTTGACATTTTCTACGTGACCGGCATGTACACCACTAGAAACTACACCTTCTTGGTGTTGTTGCTGCTGTCTAAGAAGTTTCGATTTGGACTCCGGTTTGGGTTCAGGTAGATCCATACCGTTACTTAATTTCAACTTGGAGGTAGTAATTACACCTCTATTATCTCCAGGTACCCAATTTTCGGAACCGGGTTGTTGATATTGATAACCGGTCATTTTGACAGGCTGGGCATACATTTGGCCCATATTTGTTGGATATTCTACGTTTGTACTTAGTTGTCCCGTCAATTGATATGGCTGACCAAGTATATTCAACTGAGAACCGTGTCCAGTCGTATTCATCTGAGATGGTTGGGCGGGCATATTCATGTGAGAAGGTTGGGCGGATGTAATCATTTGAGAAGGTTGGACGAGCATATTCATATGAGACGGTTGAGCATGTGTCATGAACTGAGAAGGTTGGGCGGGTACATTCATATGCGATGGTTGGGCGGATGTAATCCTCTGAGAAGGTTGAGCGGGCATATTCATATGAGACTGTTGAGCGGGCATATTCATCTGAGATGGTTGGGTTGGCATATTCGTATGAGAAGGTTGGGTTGGCATATTCGTATGAGAAGGTTGAGCGGGCATATTCATATGCGAATGTTGGGCGTGCATATTCATCTGTGATTGTTGAATGGGCATATTCATCTGAGATTGTTGAACGGGCATATTCATCTGAGATTGTTGAACAGGCATATTCATCTGAGATTGTTGGGTGAGCACATTCATCTGAGAACCTTGCCTCGTTGCATTAAGTTGAGAATTTTGCTCAGCTGTAAAATGCGGATACTGCCCGTATGGGTTAGTTTGAGCATTCTGCCAATAAGTTGGTTGGTGTGATAGATCACTAGGCATTGAATAACTTTGATTCTGGTAATTTACGTGCTGTAGTGCAGGATCGCCGTAAGGTTGATTATTAATCGCATAGCTTTGAAGAGAAGGATCCTGCTGCCAATTTTGAGTTTGATAGTTTCCGTAATACGTATTCGGAGTGCTTTTGGTCTCGTGGGTATTAGTTTGAGGACTGGGAAATAAAAGGATGCCAATCGGTATGGGAGAATAAATTTAAAAGGATCTGGTATATTTACCTAAAGTTTCCGTCCTGATAGTTGATACCAGGCATTGACTGAACGCTGACATGTGAAAAGTGTAAAGTATATTTGAAAAGAAACTTTGTAACTATATAAACTTGTTTAAATAATTTTCATAGATAAACTTGGACTCCAAAATTGTATTTGAAAAAAAAGAGAATTCATCGCAAACGTGGTTTGAGCGACACCAGCGGTTGGTTCCAAAAGTGTTTCTTTCGGTGTCCAAGTAACGATCTAAGTGAACAAAAATAGATGAGGATTTACATAAATAATATAAGGTGTCATCTAAATTCAAGAAATCTATAAACCAGAGCCGCTTCATATGTGCTACCATCCGGTACATGGAGTCCAAATTTATCTGTTAAAGAGTTTTGAAAAAACTCACCCAGTTGGTTCTTGTCTTTGCTCGATTGAAGGTGATTGATTATGGATTATCTGTAGAAAAACAAACACCATTTAAAAACGGACATTGAGAAGGTTAAAATAGGGAAAAACAGCTGATTTTTGTCCGATAATCCAATAACTTCTATATATTGTTATTGATAGCATAAAATGAATGTTAATGATTAGCTACTTTGATTAATAAAATGAGTGAAAATGAAATACCTGTCCCATACTGCAAGGTGGTCTAGGAGCACCATATCTTCCCATCGGCGTTTGGAAATATTGCAAGCCGTTAGCCGAATTCTTCTTGTTGTCTGCTACGCTATAATTAGTGGATGAATGGTTAAAATAAATTGAAAGAAAGAAAAAGTGACTTTTTAATAGAATTAATAAAGTAATCCCATTGATTTGTTTATTAAAGATCAAATTACTGTTACTTATTGAAATGAATTATTTATTAATAGAATTAGTAGAAAAATAAGTACATTGGAAGAATATTATTGTGCAAGCAATTTTGTTAAATTGGTATATACCATAATTTATTGGGACATTCTGTGTAATTAAAAGTAGCCATGCAAACTACTAAAGTAACAAAACTTTTGAATCTATCACAGATTCGTTATAAACCTTCTACTCGTTGTTCGTGACTCACCCTGTACATTCTTTTTAGATAGCGATTTGTGTTTGTTCAAATATAGCCACAACTTTCATTCATTGGTAGTATTTAAAATGAATATTGAAAAATGTAGCTCGTAAATAATTAATCAACTTTTAAAATATTCCTTGAATAAGGAGCTCAAAATAATTGCCCAGTATAGGAACGAACCTATACTGTGTTAATAGTCAGCCTAAGTGCTTACGTCACAACTGTGGGCGGAGCCTGGACTGGTTCCAAACAAACTCTCTTTCTATGTAAAAGTCCCATAAGGAATTTTTTATTTAGTGTTTTCAACGTTATAAAGGCAAAATAAAACATCTAGTTTCCATATTGTGTTAGAGGAACGTGCCTTTTGAGTGTTTTTGTATAGGTTTTTGCCAAAGTGAGTTAATTCAATTACTAAATTAAGTTGAAAACTTTTTGAGGTTATGTTGGATATTTTATTTTATTTGAAACCATCTAAACTGTATTCTGTATTCTTAATTTCTATATTCTATTATTTTGAGATGCCTTCAAAACATGTCTTAAAGCTTTCTTTGTCCACAAAATGGCAATCACAAAACTCCTGCAAACTGAGTGGGTTGTTTATCTTTTCGCCTGTGAGTAAATAAAATATTTCAATAAAACTTTCTTTAAAAATTAAATTAACTACTCTTTCTTCACCTTATAAGAGAAGTGCATTTGTTTCTCTCAGCCTGGTTTGTTGGAAACCGAAAAATTTGCAGGTTTGCTTCGCACTGTAATGCTTGCAACCTGGCACAAAGCACATTAGGTACCATAGTGTCTTAAAAGCCCTAGAAATATATTTAGTTGAAGTCACAAACTAAACAATAATATACACATATAGATAGCTTTATTCAAAATAGGAAAACCTAATTTACATACAATTACCTACATTGGACATAAGTTTAAAGTATACAAAATATAATAAATAGGTATATAAAATTAAATAACTACATGTAGGTACCTACCTATATACTAAATAAATTTATAAATAAACAAAATAAATACCGCATTTATCACAATTAAAAAGAAACAATAATCACATACATTTCAATCTCTAACAATTTGTAGTACCTAAATCTTTAACAATTTGTAGTAGAAATAATTCTAGGTTCATCGTTTAACTAAATAGTTCATTAATCCTCATTTAAATTGTGGCAAATTTTGTGAATCTTTTATTCCATTTGGTAGCTCGTTATAGTCAATAAATCCTTCAAATATTAATGTTTTTTGTATTTAAACGTTTTAGTATGAATGTTAATATGTAAGTGATTGTTAATTCTAGTATTACCTATATTCATGTATTTGACTGTTATAAGTTATATATTTGT
>CAJUYH010002451.1:0-39946 GCA_910591685.1 Galerucella tenella
CTGCGAGGGACCTGATAGCAGAGGAGGGAAGTAAGAAAAAATAAATACAGTCCACTTAAAATAAAATAATTCCTTCCCAAGCCATCGAATCCTTGCCCAAGTAGCGAAAAACCTAAGGCACTTTTTAAATATTTATGGCCGTAGGAAAAATAGTGTACATAACTCGTTGGAAAGAGAATTTCACGCATTTCATTTCCGCACTCACCGATGTCAACATTATTTTGAAAAAAACCATTACACTAAACAATATTTGTTACAATTATCGCATGGTCGTAGGAAAAATAGTGTGCTTTACTTGTGCGAAAGTGATTTTTCACACTCGTTACGTAATATACTATTTATGGTGAATATCTTTATAGCTGAGTACACATGACTAGAAAGTCAAGAAAACATTCTATGTAAAATTGTTTTTTTTTTATATTTTTTTAAATTTTTAAATTTTTTTATATTATTTTTTTAATTTTCGCTCTGCGATTTTAAAAAAATTAAATTTTACACAGAATACAAATATGTTTTCTTGACTATATACTTACAGTAAGTTGAGTTTTCAATTACCAAGCTCGATCGACTCTAAAAGAAACATCTTAATAGGAATTATATGAAAGTAGCAGCTTACCATGTTATAATAATCATTGTTACTATGTAGTGGATTCTTTGGGGTAAACAAAATAAGGGCAGGTCCATTTTGGATGCTACTAGATAAAGCTATGCTCTTAGATCCACTGGGCATTATCCAAGATGTAACCTGGTGTGTATTTTGAAAGATCCATTGCAAAATGTTATCAGGTGTCCAAGACAGTTCATTAATAGGAAAAATCTAAAAAAAAAAACCATAACTATCATTATGATTTTGTTTATTTTTACTGAGTTATATAATAACACATTCATTGATAATTTGTACCTACTAATGTTTCATTCCACAAGTACAGGCCTAAATTTGGAGGGGAAACTGTCGATGGAGTGACATAAAATGTCAATCGAAATTGAGGATCTTTTTCTAAATATCTCAGTGAAGCAGTATAGAATACTGCAAAATCAAGGCTTCCTGGTGATGTATTCAGTTCTGCTTTAATGTAACCCTGAAATGAATATGTATGTTGATATACCACACAAAAACGTAATAGAGCGTGAAATTTTTTTAAATATTAATTTAGTGAAAAATGTTATTCTTGATAAAAAGTTTTGCTTGTTCTGAAACCCCAAAAAATGGAATAAAAATCAAGTTTTCCAAAACCCGTCTCATTTTATGGCCAGTTTTATGAAAACATGGAGTTTGACTTCTTGACATTTCTTCACATATTGGCTAATATCTCGGGAACCTTAAGGTTTGCAAGGTTCTTGTCTACGCCATTCGATTCAGAATTGAATTTTCTATGAAAAGAAGAATTTTCCACATAGAAAAACAATGGATTCTAGAGTTTTCAGGTTTTGAAAATTTTTTAGTCCACACCGAAACTTAACTAATTCGTGGAGACTCATAATTTTCAAAATTCCTCTTTTTATAGAAAATTCAATTCTGAATCGAATGGCGTAGACTAGAACCTTGCAAACCTTAAGGTTCCCGAGATATTAGCCAATAAGTGAAGAAATGTCAAAAAATCAGACTCCAGGTTTCCATAAAACTAGCCATGAATTTTATTCCATTTTATGGGGTTTCAGAACAAAAAAAACTGGACCACATATTTTTTGAATGCATGAAATATCAATATCAATATCAACCCTGTACCAATCCTTAGATAGTAAAGCGACAATAATTTGAATTGCAGAGGACGATAGGTTGATAGGATAAATCAGGATAGGATATATTTACAATATGAAAGCCCATAACAAATACAATATCGAATCTGATTGATGCTTCATTAAAATTATATTCAAATACAAATATCATAATATCTTTATACATACTTCATTATATATAATCTAACACAAAGTAATTGGCTGCATGGAGTCCTCCAAACGCCATAAAAGGAAAAAAAAGAACAAACAAAACTTTTTATCAGGAATAACATTTTTCATTAAATTAATATTTAAAAATTTTTCACCTATAGGATACTCCATCCTTGGACACGCTGTATTAAACATATAAAAGAAGTGTTGATTTTCCATAATTTTATCAACACTATCCTACATAGGTAACTATTTGATTAAATGTTATACTTACATCTTGAAAGTCCTTAATTTCTTCATTTCCTACATGTTTTATTGGATTACAGACTTTTTTTAAAAATTGCACAATATGGGGAGCATTTATAGGGCCATTATATTGTACACCTCTTCCATGAGGTAAATATGCTATAAGAACAGGCCATTTGTAAACTTTATTATACTGCGTCCTGCATTCTCCATGAGGTTGCCAACAATTCACAGCTATAAAATTGACTTTATCCTATAATTGAACAAAAATATTAATTATCATTATTACATAATTAAAATATTTTATTTTATATCCATGTTTATAATGGAGAAGCTTATAATTTAATGTCCTTTCCTCAAAACTAACTCTAAACATCCAGCGATCTGCTAGGGAATTGTTTAATTGTTTTAACAAAATATTTCCACAACAAAAAGTTTCTTGTGAAACATTTTGATGCAGAGGGGGGTACTGAAGCAGACTATCTACAACATTTTGAAAATACGTGGCCAATTTTCAGTCCTCACATTTAAAAATAACATTGTGACCAAAAGAACAAAACATCACAAATCATCTTCTTTGTAGCTCCACTGAAATTTTTGTTGGAGAATTTTTCTAGTTGGTTTGCAAAGTTTTAAATACAATTTTGAATATTGTGAAAAAATGTTGATTTTTATTTACCTGCATACATTGAGCAGCCTTTTCTAATTCTTTTCTTCCTTTCTGGCTATCGGCATCCCAGGGTGCATAAAACATTACAAAGACAATATCACTAGATCTTGCATTTTCTATGGCTTTGCTAATATCTCCTCTATACCAGTCAGTAACAATAGAGTGTTCTGGGAAAAATTTATATGCTGCTGGTGATTTAGATATTTTTGGAGGGCTATAAAATACATAGATATTAAATATTATATTTATTTATAAGATGCATTCTATAACTTTAAAATTACAAATCAATTACAAGAATGTTCTTCACTATTAATTGTATAGTTTCTATATGGTAGTTTCGATAAAAGCCACCTACTCTTTACTCAATGCAGCATATGTCATCATAACAAGACAAAATATTGCCAGTTCTCTGCAAAAATTTAACATTCTTATAGCTAAAGTGGGAAATTGATGATTGTCCTCTTTGTTTGAGTTTTTTCTGAATAATTCAG
Organism: Galerucella tenella; assembly: GCA_910591685.1. Taxonomy (NCBI): domain Eukaryota; kingdom Metazoa; phylum Arthropoda; class Insecta; order Coleoptera; family Chrysomelidae; genus Galerucella; species Galerucella tenella. The sequence continues at coordinate 3,295 of CAJUYH010002451.1, forward strand.
TTGGATTACTAACGGAATCAACGTTACTGATATCATTATCAACACTATCTTGGCAATTGGCTAAAATCTTAGCCTCCTTCGTCTTTAATTTTAACAAAGACATGCCCGTGCCACCTCATTACACAATTCTAGAAGTTATTTTACTTCTAACATTTTTCAACAAAATTCTAATCCAATGAACTCAAAACACGTAGTTAATTTTCAAATTAATTTTACATAAAAACAAACACTTAACCTCTGACTTAGCGAATAAAAATAACACGTCATATATATGTCAGATGTCAGACCAAACTATAGAGTAATAAATAAGTACTTATTTATTACTCTATGGACTAAGCTGATGTGTTGTGATTTTTTGTCCTGTGATTTGCAAGCCAAAATGGAAAAAGAAAAGATAAGAGATTGATAAAGGTAAAAGCTGCACCTTGTAAGTTACAGTGTATTTTTTTCTCAAGTATTCAAATGAGAATGAAAGCAGGCATTTTCCAGGAATTGGATTTCATGAAGAAGCACGTTGTTTGTTGCGCTTTTTGTGTGTACTTCATCAGAAATAAGTAACCTAATACCATACCACAGAGTACACCATCTTAGATGGTTCAATTATTTTGGCTTGATCAAGCCGATTGGAGCGTGTATGGTGGTGGCGATCATCGGTTCAGTCAAATAAAATAAAACAACAACAAGAAGCGAAACTTCTAGATATAGGCTTCGTATAATACCGTATATACAAACGTCATGTTTTTAATTAGTCGTCATAAGAAAAATGAATGACCTTGAGAGACTGACGTTGACAGATAAGAGGAGTTCAGTCCATAGATAACATAAGTTCAGTCTAAGGTCAGTGTGACCAACAAAAGTGTTTTTTTCTGACAAGAATGACAGTTAAGGTCTACCCTTCAAATCATAGGATTTTTGCAAGTTTTTTATCACTGCGAACATCTATATTGCTTTATTAAAATAATGAAAACACCCCCGAAGCTTATATCTTGAAATTTAAAATGAATTCTTAGCTGAATACTCAACATATCGGTGACCAATTACTCTAGGTACTTTTGGCAAGTCACCATTTCATTTCTGTTATTCTGTCACTAGTTATGTCAAATGTCAGTTATATTTTTTTTTGTTGATATCCGTTCAATTGTGTATGTCCATTTTAGATTAGATTATTGTAGCATTTCTAGTTAGTTGTGTCTCTATTCTTCTAACTACTTTTTCCACTGACATCTGACATAACTAGTGACAGATAACAGAAATGAAATGGTGACATGCCAAGAGTTCCTAGAAATATTGGCAACCGATATGTTGAGTATTCGGCTAAAAAGTCATTTTACATTTCAAGATATATGCTTCGGTAGTGTATTCATGATCTTAATAAAGCAATATAGATGTTCGCAATGATAGAAAACATGCAAAAATCTTATGTTTTGAAGGGTAGACCTTAACTGTCATTCTTGTCAGAAAAAACCACTTTTTGTTGGCCACACTGACCTTAGACCTTAGAGACTGAACTCCTCTATTTACCTTGAACCGAATTATTAGTACCGATGCGAATCTTCAGGTAGCTCTGTAGTTCTCTTCTTGAAGCAGAAATTTTCATGATTCTGTCAAATCACAGTGTTAAATTTGTATGAATTTGAATTGTAGAATAAAAATATATTTGAGAACTGTGAATATCCAAAATAGTTTACCATAGTAAATGTTGCATTCCGTTTTGTGAAAATTCGTGTGTAATAAGACATGTATTTCATAGCCACAACAAGGATAAAAACACCGTACTCTTTGAAATTAAGTAATGGAAGGTGTATACCCGCTAAGTTTAGAAATGAATTCTGTATCTGTCCATTCTCCAAATTTCCAGCATCAACAATAAACCAATTCGCAGTCATAGCATAATATATCTGCCAGTCATTCGTCTTCACAAAACGTGCAGAATGATCAGCATTTCCCGCAAGCAAGCCCGTCTCCAAGCTTGCAGCATAGCCAGCTAACAAACTCGCCAGCATACCAAATTACTTCTCCCCAGTCATTAGTCATATCAAGCAAGCCCATCTCCAAATATGCAGCATAGCCAACAAACAAACTGGACATTGTATCAAACACATTCCCCATTGGTACTTAGTGAACAATCTTATGATCACCGCCTAAGCTACTTTGGCACGGAGAGTATTAACCCAAGATAAGTCAATTCCCGACATCTTGTTGGTTGTCGTTTTGGGTGTTTCCCTCTCTCGTCAGGCTGACCCAAACTCTATTTCCTCCTCGGACAATGGCGACTCTTAGAGATATGTATGCATACCACACTACCCGAGTCGTCGCTGGCCTTGGAAGAAACAGAATGCTTTTCCAGGTTTCTCCCCTCTTCTTTTCTGAGGCCATGCACGGGAAATTCCCCAAACCGGTAGTGAATGGTAATCCCGTAATCCTTGATGTTTTGACAGGTTAGACCATCGCTATTCGTGCCCTCAAGACTAGGTTGTTGCCCTCTTCTTCAAGATTAAGGACCTTACATTGTTTTTTGCCAAACCTTCATTCTGCGCTCCTATCAAGCGTAGAAGCTTCTTTTCTTCCACTCCTCTGCTTCTTAGGAGGAATAACGTTGCAGCACAGTATAGGAACGAACGAACCAGTATGTTATCTCGTGACGTCACACTCCCGAGTTCTCTGTGACCTACAACGTCGTTCGGATGAGTTTCTCATCCGGCGGCCAGTGCTGTGCTGCGATCCAACCAAAGTGCAAGTGGTGAATTTGCGAATAACATTATTTATTATACAGGGCTTATATTTTTACGGCTTTTCGGACAAACAAATATTATTATTTTTAAAGTTTATAAGCATTTTTTTTGCAATGGATACCCATAAAAAGAAGAAAACGGGTAGTGTGTGTGTAAACCAATAAATATTTTGTATGAGACTATTGTTTTATTCACTCATCAGTGTACTGTTCTACAATATTTAAGAAAAAACATTTAACACGTTCATGTCAATTTGAAACTTATGCTACCTACGCCTATGGAAAAGTAAAATGAATCGTAAAGCGATCCGTTCAAGGTCATCAAAAGCTGTAGTTCCCCATGCTCCTTTTGTTGGAGATGACTTTATTTTATCTTCAGCCAAATTTTAGGTGGCCGAGTTTTTGTGCTGGTGAGTGTATTTCTTTTTATTCCGATTAAATAAAAAGAATTAAGAAGAATTGGTTCATTTATGTTGGAAAACAGAAGTTTAAATTCGATACATCTGGATTCGTCGTAAAATATGCTATTTTCTTATTAAATTCATGGTTTTGTTCAAAACATTTCTGATTCGTGTTATAAAATACATCATATATCATTTATTAATAGCTGTTATCTCTAATTCACTTAATCATACTTTTCAAAACATAATTTCGTTAAATAATATGAAGTATTATTTATAGAGTATCATTTTTTATGTGTTCATGACTATAATGTTATCTATTTTCATATATCCTATAATTATAGGTAATGGCAAAAAAAGAGAAGATCTGACCGTTGTAAAGATCTAGTAGGGCTTAGACAATCAAAGATTCTTCTGGGTGACTACAACCTGTTGAGATCAAATTAATGCATAAATCAAATTAAAAGTATTAACAAGGTCGCTTGAATGGGCACCTGAAAAACCTCAAAATAGTGGAGGAAAAAGAATGTAGATTTTGTGCACAGGAATTTAAAATCTTAGGGTACAGCACCTAGAAGATAACTGGATAGAAGAGGAACATTTACCCAAGTTGAAGCCTGCAGATATCCTAAAATTTCTCCTGGAAATAGAACTAAAGAAGCTCTGAGAAACTCTTCGGGAACCAAGTAGGAAGTAAGGGGACACAATAGATCTTTTAAGTCTCGGTGAATGTCACCTTAATATACATACATCCTGTATACAAGGTTACTAACCAAAAACGAATCAGACTACACCACTTTCAATCTCAAGGGAAGGTTAGAATCACTTCAAAATATTCAAACGGCATGGGGGTAAGGTGAGATCTCGATTCCAATACCATGAAAATAAAATGTTTAGTTATAATGTAACAAAATAAAATGATAAAAAAAGTTTATACAAATTACACAGGTCAATAGTGGAAAAACTTCATTAATTTCAACTAATTTCTATGTTATATTAAGTGCTGCTTTTAAAAATGATGATAAAAAAAGTCTTATCATCCAATAATTTCTCATATTTTAATTAAATAGGGATAAATTACTTCTAGAAATATTCATAAACATTTTTTCCTCTTCAATGTATTTTTGAGTTATATTAATGTACACGAAACCATTCACTAATGACCCCCTACTAATGAATGATTTTGTCTTGATGACCGATTTTATCAACAAACAGGAATATTGAACCAAACTGTTAAATTGAATTCTCTACTGTACCAGCTATCTACAAGAAGGGAAAAATTACAACGTATAGGAAAATGCAAGCAGCAACGCCCTTTGTACGAAGCTTCAACGACCCCAAAACTGGCCCCATTTTTAAATGAGAAAAAAATTAACGCGATTGGGTTTACGGAAGAGGGGTAAAATTGCCCCCCAAACCCTAAAATCTGGCTCAATATGCGAATTAGAGAATATTTCTCCCTATAAAAAAGGAAGATCGTCTTATTATATACAGAAATGGTCCCTATCATTTTTTCGAAAATTCGATAGTTATCGAGATAATGAGACCTACAAGTCTTCTTATTTCAGCTGCTGATGCTCTGCCTGTTGGAATTCTGCTGTCTATACAGGGGGCGGACGAATTGTTCCATGACTCGGCGAAAAATTGACATTTTCCGATGATTCAAAGTTCATCACAATGGGAAGACCCGTAGCTATCATTCCATGTGACTTGCAGCTCGTTCGTACTTGACAAAAATATTTAAAAAAGCGGTCAAAGTTTCTTTCCACAAAGATTTTGAGACTATTTCATTAATTTGTTCATATTTTTTTGAAAAATAGTCTTCTATCCTAATTTTTTTATAATGAAACCTTAGGTCTTGAATATACAAATAAATTCTCTAATTCGCATATTTAGCCAGATATTAGCGAGAAGCCCGTTTTCCAGGGTCAATACTACCGGTAAATCAACCAGTACAAAGTTCTCCCATGTTATTTTTACCTCAACCCTTTATCACTTGACGTCTTAACACAATAACAAGGTGATATACCTTATCCAATAATACTGAAGTATCCCAATTACTTTCATTGAAAAAGTATTAATAAATATTTCTAGATCAAGTGGGTATCTAAAATTATCATGCAATAAATAATAAATAATTACAATGAAGTATGCCGAAGATAAATTTTCTAGGGTTTTTCAATTATATAAGATAAGATTAAATTTCAGGTGTTTTTAAGTATAAAAGAACATATCTTAGCACATGTTCAAGTAAGTAGATAATTACCATGACTCTGAGAACGGCATTTTCGATATTTGCGTTGGGTAAGTATTTTATTTTTAATATTTCAATATCTGAAGCGAACAAACATAATAACGATGGTTCATTGCAGAATATTGAGCACTCTAGTTTTTCTGGATTTCCTGCAATTGAAGTTAATATAACTCCCATATTTTCTGTTGGCTCTTTTTAAACTCCTTCAACAATTTTTTGGATGCCTTATTTTTTCCATAGAACATATCGCTTTGTGACTGATGTTCTTTTTAATCTCTTGAATTGTTCATTTTCTCTTTTCTTCCTTTGTATAGCTCCCCTCAAGGAAGGTAGGACACAAACATCAAGTTTTCCTTATGAGAAATATTAGGTCCTTCTACCCCCAATTATTTTGAAAATTCAAAATGCCTGCCATTCAAACTGGCCGTTACTGCGGCACTAACTCTACTCAATTAGGTAAACGATGTTTTGCTTGGGGACAAAAACATAGGGACCGAAAAACTGGTGTTCGACGATTTTTAAATAAAGTGGTAGGTAGCTTGCTTTTCATAAAAATAATGTAGGTTTAGACACTGCAAGGTAAAATTGAAATTGTAGGACTATTTCACGAGAACAATAATTCTATAAGAGCTACACTAGACAGATCAATGCTTCTTATCTCGGAAGAACTGCCACACATAGTAGCTGAATTGATGCAAATATATTTTGAAACAGAATCAGTTGCGAATAAAAAACAAAATACCAATTACAACAAGTAGTTAGTAATCAAGGTAAGGAAGTTGCCGTCTTAGGACAACTTACGTTAAGAGACCAACAGTTAATGTCACACATTTTTGGTAGAGTAGCAGTATTTTTATAATTTTACTTCGATCTTCCAAAATTAAATCAGTCCAAGAGACCTACATGAAGACGATTTCGACCGGCGTCTACAGTTTTGTGAACTGATGAGTGAACGACTGCACGACACTCTAGCATTATTGTACAATTTCTGATTTTCCGACTAATGTTTATTTGCCTAAAGCGGTGAAGGATTTACGTAACAAACTCTCGACTTCCTTTGAAAAAATTCCTTTTTCAAATTGTGTGGCTTCTTAATGTCTGTCCTTTTATAATTCGAAGCGGTTAAAAAACGGTTTTTAACAGTAAACCTTGAAGACATAAAAAATGTACAACAATTAAATAATATACAGGGTGTTTTCAAATGACACTTACAACGTTTGCATGTAGATACCTCTCGTGAAATTGGACAAAATTATATAAGGATGAAGGGGTCCAGCACATTTACTTTTCGAAATACACGGTGTTGAAAAATTAAATGTTTTAATTCGATAACTTTAAAAGGGATGCATACATTGATTTGACATTTGGTGTTTTGAAATGTAAAAGGGCATATTTTGATGGACAAATATTTTTCAATTTTTGCTTCCAAATGTACAGCCATGTTGAGGACGTTAGGTTATTAGCCCTGCAAAATGAAAATAACAATAAAAACAAAAAAAATATTTACAATTGAAAAATGAACTCCTTTATTTCGGCCCACAGTGTATATCGTTTCAACATCCTCACACTTATTAGTATCACACTACTAACCAACTAGCCAAAAAAAATAAGAATTATAGAATTTGTTAAATATGAAGCCCATTCAGCATTTTACATTTAATATTTTCTAATTTTAAATTATCCTGCAGTGTTGGCGATTAGGGGTGAACCCTCTCCCGATATTATACCAATTGATGGAGGAGTTAGTGGATCCGGTGTAACAACTAGATATTGGGATTGTTGTAAAGCTTCTTGTTCTTGGGTAGACAACATAGATACTCCAGATGAAAAACCAGTAGCCTCATGTGAAAAAGATGGGGAAACCATAGCACCCATTACAGATTATTCAGGTATATAATAATATATACTTTTTATTTATTTCCATATAAGAGTATTTAATATCCTATTATATAGTTTGTTTTTATTTTTTCTACCAGTTAGAAGTATTGTTTAATTTTGGTTTTCCTGGGGCTTTACGTGCCATTTGAAACTCGCCACATTGTATGTATGTATTTTAAGGTGACATTCACTGAGACCTAATGCCCAATTTCACCAACCATTTCCTGTCGTTAGGTAATACCTTAATCAGATTATGGAATGACAAAATAGAATTTACGTTTCACCATGCGCTAAGAAACGCCTAAACATGATAGAAAATACCCAATATTGTCACTCTCAAGTAATTCTTAGCGCGTAGTAAAACGAAGATTTCACTTAGCAATTCCAAAATCTGATTTAGGTATTACCTAACTTTAGGAAATGGTTGGTGGAATTGGGCATAAAAGATCTATTGTCAGTGAAGGATTTACAAATTTTCAAGGTATAGGCTGAATGGTTTTTGCCGCCCTTGCCTCAACAATTGTCATATCATAGGTACATTATTTTTACAATGCAACAATTTCGTTGTAATTGCACGTAAAATAATTTTTCGGTACCTATATTTTTGAGCTAATCGAAGCTCAATCATGTATGGTCGGGGTAATGGGGTATTCAGTAAATTATTCATTATATTCGAATAAAAATCGAAAAATTATATACAAACCGTCCAGTTCGTAGCCTCCAACCAGTGGTAAGACTGGCATGTATGGGTTATTAGTGTGAATAATAGGGGCATATTTTTTACAATTTCGCTCTTTTCACTCATAAAAAGTGTGGGCAGAGGGCGCAGAGGCGAGAGGCCGATTACTGGTTGAGGGGCGGCGAACTAGCTGTTTTACTTAGTCTAGAATATGGAAGATTGCTACTCTCGGAATGTGCAATGACAAGTGAGAGAGAAAAGTCATCGACAAAAGTTGTTGCAGACTTCTATCTGTAAGACATCATAAGACCGTTATTAGAAAAATATTTTTGATTTCTATGAGGAAAAAAAAATTCGTTCCCCAAATTTGCTGACCTAGGCTCGAGCCGTACTCAGCTTGATAGTAAATCCGCCACTGTCTATTGTGCCCCCTTACTTCTACTCAGTTTCTGAGGAGAGTCTCAGAAACCAGTAGTTCCTTCAGTCCTATTTCCCGGGGGAATTTTAGGATGTATGCAGGCTTCAACTTAGGTAAATGTTCCTCTTCTATCCAGTAATCTTCCAGGTGCTGTGCCCTAGGATTCTGAAGTGCTGTGCAGTTGGAAAGTATGTGGATGGAGGTTTCTTCTTCCATGCCACAAAATCTGCATTCTTCTTCCTCCACTATGTTGAGCTTTTTCAGGTGCCCATTCAGGAGACAATTAACGTCCCGTTAGGATCCCCGTCAAAACTCTTACCGCAGTTTTACTTTTACTTATGCATTCATTTGATCTCAACAGGTTGTAGTCACCCAGAAGAGTCTTTGATTGTATAAGCCCTACTAGATCTTTTCAATGGTCAGATCTTCTCTTTTCTTACAATATTACATTGTGCTGATTCCGCAAAGGGGTTCAGGCCCCCAGAAAGGTGTGTAAGTCCGCCTTTTTGCTAGTTCATCTGCTATTTCATTTCCTTCTATTCCAGTGTGTCCTGGAATCCATAGTAAGGTTACTATATTGTTCTCGCCTAGTTCATTGAGTGTGTCTAGGCATTCCCACACCATTTTGGAACTGATTACACAATAGCTCAGTGCTTTAATGGCTGCATGACTATCCGACTCTTTGTATTCTGTATCCTTCATCAATATTGAACTGGGCGCACTTTCTTATAGCGTGGATTTCCGCTTGAAAGATACTTGGGGTTTTTCCCAAGCTTTCAGAGTGTTTGGTTCCTGGCCCGAACACTCCTATCCCAGTTCCTTTTATTGCTTTTGAACCGTCTATGTACCATTGAATGGCATTCTTTCCAAGTCTAATAATGGTATTTGAATCCAATTCCTTCTTGTTGACCTAGAGACCTAGAGCTTGTATTTATTAGCTCAGGTACATTTATGAAAATCTTAGTAAATATTTAGATTATTCTGTAATAATATTTAAAATGACCTTTTTTTTTTCTTTCTAAGGAGCCGTCCCGTCGCCGGTACCACCTCAGCCTCCTGGGCTTATTGTGGATACTCCTAGTGTTCTGACTACAACCTATTCAGCCAATCCGTTCCCTGTATTAGCTCATACAGGTTCTTAGCTGGTTGATTGTAGAAGTCTTCTGGAGTCATTTGGGTTCTACCATAAAGTTTCTGCCTTCTGTGGTCCAGCGACTCACAGTTGCATAGTATATGCAGAGCTGTTTCGGTATCCTTTTTGCATCTTCTGCATGTAAGGTTCCCGTTGTACAGCCCTATTTTGTTTAGGTGCTCCTTTGTGGGAAAGTGTCCCGTAAGTGGCCCCGTTATGGTGCGTAGTTTGTTCCTGCTCATTGAGAGCAGTTCTTTCGCTACTTTTTCTGATGGTTCTTTTAGGAATTTCTTCCCATGTATTTGCCTGGTCGTATTCTTCCAGTATTTATTGTGTTGTTCTTTCAACCACCCTTTTAACAATGACCTCGTTAAGCATCTGGGGATGCCCATAGCAGGTTCGGGTCCGTTCATCAGATTTGACGATCCTACTCCTGCGAGTTCGTCAGCTTTTTCATTGCCTGCGATTCCTTTATGACCTGGGACCCTCTCCAGTGTTACTCTTTTCCGAGTCGCCAGTCTTCTAAGTTCTTCGTCGCATTCCCATATTAGCCGAGATGTCACCCTATAGCTCTGAAGTGCTTTAAGGGCGGCCTGACTGTCACTGTAGATCCTGATTTGCCTGTTGTTGTAGGCTCTCATATTATTAGCCCTTGCACATGCAAGTATTGCATAGACATCTGCTTGAAATACAGAAGCGTATTTGCCAAGCGAGACGATCCCTTCATATTTGCTCGTCTTGCTGTATATGCCCGCTCCGGTGCCGAGTTCATTTTTTGATCCGTCTGTATACCAGATCAGTTCATTCGCTCTACTAAGTGGTGGTGCGTTCTCTCCCTCAAGCTCCTTTCGATCTTTGATGACAATCTCGAAGTTCTTGCGAAAGATATATTTGGTGGTCATGTGGTCTGTTGGCATTTTGAAAATGTCATCATCCACATGCCTTATCTCTGTGTGTCCTCTCCCATGTGCCACGTCATGGTCTGATGCTTTTTCCAGTCGGGTTAGTGCTGCCCTTGCTTCGCACATTATGACATAATGTAGCGGATGAATCTTCTCATCTTTGGCCCCCATACCAGAGATGCATATGTGATCCTGGGAATGACAACCATTTTGTACAGCCAGTGTACCATGCTGGGTCTAAGTCCCCATTTAGTGCCGTAAGTGCGTCTGGCAACTATGAAGGCCACCTCTGCTTTCTTGATCACGTGCTGGAGGTGTCGGTTCCAAGTTAAGCCTGGGTCTAGGATAACCCTAAGATATTTTACTTCATCCGACAATCGTATTGGTTCACCTTGAAGCGTCAGAGGGCCAAGTCCTTCCCTTTTCCTTCTTCTGGTGAACGCAATTATCTGTGTTTTCGAAGGACTAATACGTAGCCCTTCTTTTGAAATGACCATACTAAACTTTGCATTAGGTTTTGTCTCTCTCTATCTTACATAAAAATAGACCATAACAGTACAAAAATTATTGAATTCCGTCTCTTATCTCGGATATCCCCCATTTCACCATGAAAGAAATTATCACACTAATAATTACATACTTTCCTTTTATAAATTTTAGGTTGTGGCGAAGGAGGCACTGCTTTCACTTGCAATAACAATCAACCCTTTGTTATAAACTCAACCTTGTCATACGGTTTTACTGCAGCTTCGTTTACGGGAGGCTTGGACTACAGTATGTGTTGTTCTTGCGTGTTACTCAGCTTCGAAGGTCAACTTAAAGGAAAACAGTTTTTGGTTCAAGTAACTAACTCAGGTGAAGCGTTGGAAGAAAACCAATTTGATTTAGATATACCTGGAGGTAAGTCACTAGATATAATTTCAAAAAAACATATAGTAGTTATTTATGTATCAAGGCAGTAAGTAAAGTGATTCGTTATCGGACGAGTCTGAAATTACGAGACGAGCGAAGCGAGGCGAATAACAGGCGAGTCCGATAAAGACACTTTACTGACGTGGTGCATACAAAATGTTATCGCCAACTGCTCAGAATTCATTGTTATTGATACTCACGATGCATGAATATAACGGTGAATTTATTTGAATTTTTTATTAGGTGGTGTAGGTATTTACCCACAAGGTTGTATGGCTCAGTGGAATGCACCCGAAACTGGATGGGGTGATCCATATGGAGGTGTCAACTCAATTGAAGAGTGCGACGAATTACCTGAAGTTCTACAAAGTGGTTGCAAATGGCGGTTTGAATTCATGGAAGGTGTCTCTAACCCTCCTGTTACTTTTTACCAAGTTAAATGTCCTAAAGAACTTCTTGATATATCTGGTTGTGAATTGTAGATTATTTAATAAATGACAGAAGTAGAAATATATTTTTTTTCAATCCTCACGTTTTCTCTATAGTTGGTTTTCATCCCACAGAAAACGATTTTTAAATTATTAATATATTTTCTGAACTGTTAAGGTTAGACTATAACAATTATATATTGCTGAATTCGGATTGAAGTGAACAGTTTAAAAATATGAAAATATATTGAGTGTCCCATTCAAAGAAAAAACTCTTTGGTTCTGACCCTCTTTTCGGGGACATCCTGTATAATATTTTTGTTGAATTTCAAAAACTACATTAATAACCCTTCAACTCTTATTTGAAACATTGTTATCTGCATCAAATAATAAGTGAGATATAGAAGGGTCCATATATAATGAAAAACCCTGTACCAATCTCGTAACTTTTACGGTACCACTTAAATTGATCAGCCTGTATAAATTTTAAAATATATCTCCAATTATTTATAATTACCAATTTAACTTTCGATATAGAACATATTTATACTTTTGTATCCTAATAAAATTGTGTAATCTCCTACGACATTCTCAAGTCATCTAATAATCGACGTTTTATTCTTCATGATGTTGGTAGGTCTGAAATGTCTCCAATTATTCAATCAACACTGCCGAAACAACCGAGTAGATCGAAATTTCTTCGTCCTTGTTCTTGGTACTACTGGGGACAGCTTTTACAATAGATACACAGTAAAAAAGTATGTGTTCGTTTCCAATAAATTAAGTTTTGACGTATAAATACCAGAATTTTTTTGTTTACACGATTATTTATACAGTGTGTATACGTACCTAGGTTGGCTAGATATGGAAAACATTTTTATTAATAGTCTGATTAAAAAAATGTATTCCTCATTAAAAAATTACCATGTTCTAAATTCCAAATTTCAATGATCAGATATTACATTGTCCATCTCGCAGGAGATGCTTAATGATGTTAATGACGATCCAGACTTGCTTAAAACGTTCATAACTGGTGAGGAAACATATGTGTATGGTTATGACGTCGAAACCAAAGCCCAATCATCCCAATGGAAGAATTCATGCGGTCGTACGGTTAATATAGGAGTACTACCACCGTACACTAACTACCGACAAGTAAATTCACTTGCGTCGGAACGTTTGAAAATTTTGGTACATCTTTTCTCGCGCGCCTTACACGTCTGTTATCATAATACAACAGTTACGAGGGACAGTCGTGTGGTTAAATACGTGTATTACTGATTTACGGCACAATCCGATACAGGTTTTCGGCACAATCCGATACCTACAGGTTTTCAGGGCACAAAATACTACTATAGGAAAATTCATTTATTAAATCTTAAGATTCGATAAAGTGAATTATTGATTAAGTTGTTATGTTTACCAAAGTTATGATTACAAATGTTTAAGTATACTTAGTTTGGGGTGTTGTTTCTGTAATTTTTCAGTTTCAATGTTACGATTAGCAAATTTCAGTGTATAATAAATACGTAATCTTGTATACAATGAATAAAAATAATCAACTGGGAAATTTGTTCAAGGATGACAGAATTTAACATTCTTAAAGCTATTATTAAGGTTCATACCGACACCATATTCAGAGGCTATTTTATTGAATTGATCTATAAATGTGTTTTCCAATTCTATAACGAGTTCCACAAAATTTTTGGGAGGCACAACCATATTACAAATGTTGGATGAAACACTATAATCTTTATATTTCATAAAAACGGTAGATTCTCCTTCTAGATCATTTATCTTAATAAATTCTAGGCAAGTGTTACAGGAATGCTGCAACACTTTTTAAGCAGGTATCCAGTAACGTATACCAGTGCATTCCCATCCACACTTTTTATATTTCTATAATCAGTCGTAAACAGTTTTAGAGGAGTATAGGTATTATTTGCAGTCGTAGAACTAACTGTACTTTCAAGCAATTCCGATTTTGTATTAAGCAAAAAATGCAAATTACAAATTTTTATCCTATTATAACATTGTTCCACCGTTATATTGGCATATCGGTGGTTTCCTTTAAAGCCCAAAGCATTTTTCCAAGCTTCACATCTGCAATATAATATAGAAAATAAAAAATGTTTACTTGTATACTACTAAATTACCTCTTTTCTTACCCAATTTTGTCTTTTGGGCATCTTTCAGTTTACTGCGACAATCATCAAATCATCAAAAGAACAATATACCACTCCAGGCATTTTGCAATGAAATAAGTCACTATAATATTTATACTAAATACAACTTTATAATAAAAATATGTATAAATATTTTAATGCTCACGCAAAAACAATGATCTGCTCACAAAAACGAAAACAAAACAAAAATTATATTTCCGAAATTTCGATCAGCAACACATTAGCATTGCGTGCTACCCCTGTACTCAACACTTTCTCGATTTAAACTGACCAGAACTCGCCAGACGATGGGAGGGGTCAGGAAATTTTCGGTAACCCATAAATCGACGAAGTGAATTTACTTTAAGGTCTCCGTTATACAGCCCTATTTTGTTTAGGTGCTCCTTTGTGGGAAAGTGTCCCGTAAGTAGCCCCGTTATGGTGCGTAGTTTGTTCCTGCTCATTGAGAGCAATTCTTTCGCTACTTTTTCTGATGGTTCTTTTAAGAGTGTATTCCCATGTATTTGCCTGGTCGTATTCTTCCAGTGTTTATTGTGTTGTTCTTTCACCCACCCTTTTAACCATGAACTCGTTAAGCATCTGGGGATGCCCACAGCAGGTTCAGGTCCGTTCATCAGAGTTGACGATCCTACTCTTGCGAGTTCGTCAGCTTTTTCATTGCCTGCGAATCTTTGTCAAGCACTCTTTCCTTGTCGACATAACGATGAAATATTCAACTGAGACTCACCGAATTGAGATTTTAATGATGATCGGGTACGGGGATAACTGCAGAAGTCAAGTTGAAGTGGAAAACTTATTTAATCACAGGTATCCCGAATTGCCCAATATTTCACAAAGTATTGTGTCTAAAATTCATGCACAATTCAGAGAACTTGGACATGTCAAACCATTGAAAAGAAAACCACACTTCGTTGAAGATTTCCCAACAAGAAGCTTACTATTAACTATTGTCTGACCAATCCCAAGAAAAACCGCATGTAAACAAAGACCTAGCGTGATCTATTCTACGACGGCTGCGTATTGGATGCATTGAAATACGTTCAACTTTATCCACCTGCTTAGGTCATGCAATGTTCACCAGATTTTGTTTCGAGTGGTTTTTCTTGAGAACGAACCGACTATGATTCAACTGTTTCATCAACACTTTTATTCAAATGTTTGTCTGTGAATGATTTAAAACAATTGAATATTAATGTTAAGCATCTGGGGATTGGCGATCCTACTCTTGCGAGTTCGTCAGCTTTTTCATTGCCTGCGATTCCTTTATGACCTGGGACCCACTCCAGTGTTACACTGTTCCGAGTCGCCAGTCTTCTAAGTTCTTCGCCGCATTCACATACTAGCCGAGATGTCACCCTATAGCTCTGAAGTGCTTTAAGGGTAGCTTAACTGATACTGTAGATTCTGATCTGCCTGTTGTTGTAGGCTCTCATATTATTAGCCCTTGCACATGCAAGCATTGCATAGACCTCTGCTTGAAATACCAAGGCGTATTTTCCTAGCGAGACGATTCCTTCATATTCGCTCGTCTTGCTGTATATGCCCGCTCCAGTGCCGAGTTAATTTTGTAATCCGTCTGTATACCAGAACAGTTCATTCGCTCTACTAAGTGGTGGTGCGTTCTCTTCCTCAAGCTCCTTTCGATCTTTGATGACAATCTCGAAGTTCTTGTGAAAGATATATTTGGTGGTCATGTGGTCTGTTGGCATTTTGAAAATGTCATCATCCACATGCCTTATCTCTGTGTGTCCTCTCCCATGTGCCACGTCATGGTCTGATGCTTTTTCCAGTCGGGTTAGTGCTGTCCTTGCTTCGCACATTATGACACAATGTAGCGGAGGAAGGTCTAGCATTGTCTCCAGCGCCGCTGTAGGAGTAGTCCTCATTGCCCCTGTAATGCCAATGCATGCAAGTCTTTGGACCTTGCTTAGGTCCTACCTATTGTCCATATTTATCCTGCCTAAATTCGAGTGTCCTCCTATGGTTTATTGCGGTTTTAGGGTCTCTTACCTAAAATCGTGCTATCAATATGATAAAAATTCATTATATTGGTAGATTTCTAAATCAAGCTTTATATAAAATTCACTTCATCGAACGTAATTCATTAATTTTCATTTTAAAATCCCGACTTTTAAGTACTTATATTCATATAAGTTGAAAGTTCGTTAATTGTAATCTATTTCAATATCAATTTCTCATTATTATTTCAATGTTATCAATAAAACTAAGTACTTATTTGTAGCAGATTTACAAAGTTGATAATATGTAAATTAAATTTTTAACTGTGTAATAAGTAATATAGAGAAAGAAGAACCCGAAGACTGAAGAACGACTTTATACAATACTGACAGAAAAATTCCTGGCATCTCGGCCATTGCAGAAACAGAAATGCCTTTCAACACAACACGACAAGTTGACGCTCATTTACAATTGCGCACACGTATCTCGTATTTATTCTCAAAGCTAAAAAAATCTTTAAAATATCCAATTAGTAGTTGGTAATGTGCAAGATAAGGTAGTTTTTCAGATGAGTTGGCTACGAACAGATAATCTGGGTGGTGAAGACCAGTTTTTTCGCGGGAAACGGCAAACAATGTCATCTTAGAGGCCAAGGTACTCTCGATACGACCAGTACTCAATACTATTGTTTACTTTTATTTGTAGCATAAAATTGTAAATTGTAACCTGTTATATGAGTCACAAGTGATCTGAGAGATTTTTCTTTCTACATAGAAGCCGAAAACAAATGGTAAGAGGGACACAGTTCAATTTTTATATTGCCGTTCCTATTCAATTCACTAGTCTATTTTTTATGTGTATGAAAGTTTAAATCGGCTGTCAAATCACCGAACAGGAAATATGATACGAAGCAGATCTTATTAATACTTATTGACAAACATTTTTGATGAATTGCTTTGGAAAATATTTATAATTGAAACTAGATATAAATCTTTCAAATAGTTTTTTATATAAATAGAATCAGATCTTACTAATAATTAATTATTCTCTCGAACAGTTCTGCTATGTACTTAAACTACACATTTTTTTTTAATTTTCACATATACTGCGTCAACCTCTTGGGTCATTGGCAGTTTAAATACATCATATATGGAACTAATTACAAACATGAAAATTGAGGTCTACAGCTTATAAAATATTGATTGACTTATGAAATTTTAAGGTTTTATCTAATTTGTCCGTCAGAGCTGTCTTTATACAGTGTGGAAACCACTTATGGAATAAAATTCTTTATGTCATTATTTTAGAAAATTAGAAAAAATGCCGAGACACGTCAACTTTTGAATTGAGTTGTGCGTTATGTAAACATAAATGTAAATGTACAGGATGATTCATGAAAGTATGCCATAGTCGGTGTTGTTTTTTAAAATGAAACACCCTGTATATTTGCATATTTTTGAAATCCTCTTAATGAACCGATTCCAACAAACTAAATAATGTATGGTCAATTATGAATTATACAGGGTAAAATTTGTATTTTTACACTTATTAAATACATACATAAAATACCTGATGTATTTGATTTTAAAACATTAAAATAAATGCTTAAAACGTTCTCCACCTAGTTGTTGGCAATAGCACAGTCTCCTATAGAACTCCTCCTTAACTTTGTTTAAAGTTTGAGGTGGAATATTCCGTATTCCTGTAGTTATCCTGTCTTTGAGGTCTACAATGCTAGTTGGTTGTGTTGCATATACTTTGTTCTTGAGATAACCGCACAGAAAAAAATCTAACGGCGTAAGGTCTGGCGATATAGCTGGCCACTCAATAGTACCTCTTCGTCCAATTCATTTATTGGGGAAGATTTCATCTAAATAAGTTCTTACCATTAAAGCATAATGGGGTGTTGCCCCGTCTTGCTGGAACCAAACATTTTCATTCGGTAAGCTATGATATATTGCTTTGGGATATGAGTTTGCCAAGGCAGGAATAACTTCATTTCTAAGCATATTTAAATATTTTTCAGCTGTCAAATTTCCATCTATAAATATAGGACCAATAATATGGTCGCCTATGATACCGGCCCAAACGTTCACCTTTTGAGGGTACTGAGTATGTGTCTCACGCATCCAATTAGGATTCTTTGCTGACCAGTTCTGTCGGTTTACCTCTCCATTCAATGTGAATGTTGACTCGTCAGAAAAAAGAATGGTACCAAGAGCTATCTCATTTCTGTTCGGCTTTTTCATCAATCTTTCGCAGAAATCCATTCTACGATCTGGATGATCGTCTTCTGCTAACTCCTGCACAAAAGTTAATTTGTAGGGATGAAGTTTTTCTTTATGAAGACATCTTAGAACAGTTGTATAACTAATATTATTTTCACGGGCAATTTGACGTGTACTTGAAGTTGGATTCTCTTCGACACTTAACAAAATATCAACTTTCACATCATCTTCAACGAAGTGTGGTTTTCTTTTCAATGGTTTGGCATGTCCAAGTTCTCTGAATTGTGCATGAATTTTAGACACAGTACTTTGTGGTGAAATATTAGGCAATTCGGGATACCTGTGATTAAATAAGTTTGCCACTTCAACTTGACTTCTGCAGTTATCCCCGTACCCGATCATCATTAAAATCTCAATTCGGTGAGTCTCAGTTAAATATTTCATTGTTATGTCGACAAGGAAAGAGTGTTTGACAAAGATTTTACTTTTTCAGTATAAACTGTCAACACATCAACAATTGACAGAATAGAAAACAATCCACATTACTCACCGATTTAAAACAATCCACATTATTTACCGATTTTGTCTAATTATTGGCGTTTTTAGGAAATTGTTAGGTATTTATGTTAAAATTCATGGGCGTAGCAGGTTTTGTTTAATATACAAATACGTTTAATAATTAGTTAGTTTAGATTTTTGATAAATCCATATTTAGCTAATTTAAAAAAGTACCAATATTTCAGGTGTAATAAATTATTAATATTCAAATTTCACCCTGTATAATTCATAATTGACCATACATTATTTAGTTTGTTGGAATCGGTTCATTAAAAGGATTTCAAAAATATGCAAATATACAGGGTGTTTCATAAAAAAAACAACACCGACTATGGCATACTTGCGTGAATCACATGTCTCGGCATTTTTTATAATTTTCTAAAATAATGACATAAAGAATTTTATTCCATAAGTGGTTTCCACACTGTATTATGGGGAACAACACACAAATAACGCATATAATTAAGATAGGGACACTCTGAAATAATATGCTTCACAGATTTAACACACTGGCACTGATCACACAGAGATATGGCTTCTTTGGACATCAAGTATTGGTGGGTTATGCTGGTGTGTCCAATTCTAATCCCAATTGTCTTCACTTGATCGAATCTATTGTTTGGTAGGGAAGGAGCTCTAGATACACATCGGGTATTAATTGGTGAAGTTTATAGCGGGGGCTCAAATTCCATCTTAGCTGCCATTCGTTGGTTATGTATTTTTTTAAAGTCTTTATGGTCTTGTCTAGGAACTATATTTATTAATGTTACCGCGGGGTTGATAGAAAAATGTTTGGCAGTTTTAACTCATTTTAAGAGAAACAGACGTTACCTGTACATACTGCGATACCATCGAAGACCATAATCATATTATGCTAGTCTGCACTCTACAACAACGACAGATAGCACGACAAACCCTCACGGATAAATTAAGACAACGACAGAAACAATATCCAACTACAAACATAGACATAAACGACAGAACCATAATCGAATTTCTGAATGATTGGGGAAACAGCATGATCTTGGACGATCAGATCATGTAATATTACACTAACTTTACCTTCTTTTCTGTTTCAGAGCAGGGAATTCGGCCCTTGCTAATTTTGGAGTGCGGTTGTTGGGATGTGTTTTCTTGGCATTGGTTTCGATGGATGTTGCGTGGATACAGGTCATATGCCGAGAGGCAGGCGGACCATTGCGCTGTGGTGCGGCCCCTGCATTCCTAAGGGGATGCTGGGTTCGGGCTCGGCAGCATGAACACTTCACTTCTCTGTCTGTGGTGGAATCCTTGGCAGCTGTAACACTGCGTCGGCCCATTTCCTCTTCTTTGTTCGTCTCATCTGATCCTCTCGTTCTGTATGTGTCGTACTTTTCGTATGTTAACCTTTTCTTCAGCTTCCAGCTACCAAGTGGATGGGTAGTGGTTTTTTTCTCCAAATCTGCAGTGAAGTTTGTTGACTTTTCCTGCGCGGACTCCTTCTTTTTCGATTTCTTTTTTTCGCAGTTTGTCAGTCCTCGGATGACAATCCTTGCTTTTCTCTCTTCTCGTGGCATATACGTATACCATTACACTTCCCTTTTTTCCTCCCTCAGTTACTTCGCTAGCTTCCTGTAGTCTTCAGGTTCTCTGCAAGAGATTTTTACTCAGAGTCTTTCTCGAATAGTTGTGTACCCTGTCTTGATTCCCATCCTGTGGATGTCTCTCCTCACGGTAGATACTCCTGAGGATGACAGATGGTGGCCTGTGTGTCTTCCTTTTATTTTCCTAGATGGAGTCATCTATCATATATTTGTTGGCTTTCTTACGAGCGGCCGCTTCCTTTTTCTTCTCTCTTTGGATTTTTCTGATAAACACCACTTTCGTGAAGTCCATCACCTCGTTGTCTTCTGCTTGGAGGGATTCCGTTCCTTGTACTAGGGACACTTTCCGATTGGCTTCGGCTTCTTCTTTTTTCTTCTTCATGCTTTTCACTGTATTTGTCATGCTTTCTTTCCATGGCAATCCCCAGTCCCGTTATTTCTTCTTCCATTCTTGTTATGGTTTTTCTCAGTTCTTCAGCTTCTTTTTTCACTTTTTTCGCTTCCTCTTCTGTCCCTTATTCGAATCAGGTATTCTTCTTCACTTCCATCATCGCTCCCCCATTCATATTCCTTAGTAGATGTATCCTGTCTTTCAGTGTTCTTGCTGCTAGCTCGGTTGCTAGCACAGCTGCTCTTTTTCTTCGGCGGCATCTAGATAGTCCCTGACCTTCACTGGTCCTAAAACGAACAAAACATCTATTAATTACGGATGTGAATATTTAAAAAATTCTCTTTTCTTTCATAAACTCCTGTCTACTCGACTGCTCGTGAATTGGTGGCTATATAAGATA
Source organism: Galerucella tenella (assembly GCA_910591685.1). Lineage (NCBI taxonomy): Eukaryota > Metazoa > Arthropoda > Insecta > Coleoptera > Chrysomelidae > Galerucella > Galerucella tenella. The sequence continues at coordinate 24,335 of CAJUYH010002451.1, forward strand.
ACAGCCCGACCTAACATAACCTAATCTAACCTAAAACAAGAGCTATAATGAGATTAGTGTATTCATGTACTTAATGCTTATAAAGGTTAGAAGAAGAAAAGTTAAAGAAACGAGTTAGGTACCTACTTAAAATTAATCAAGGAAGTAAAAGTAAAAAAAATATTATATTATAAATTATAAAATAGAGGGTCAGTTTTTTATTCAATTTACCTACAATTGTTGAGAATGCTCTTGTTAGGTACGTTACTGATCTAACTCGAATTTCTAAAGATGATTCTACGAATGTCCATTTGTGGAAAAAGAAGTGGAATGTTGTAGAGTAAAGCATTATAGCTACTATCTAGTAGACGGCCTGGCACCCCGACAATATACTCTTTAAATCAATCTATAATTGAATCACTTATTTGAGAAACCAGATAAGTCCCGTAGACATAGTTTTGAGAAAATAAAAAAAAACTGTCTGTCTATTGAAAGGCGTAATTTTTTTTTGGTTAAGCTATTGATAAATATTAACGTAAAGTAGTTGAACAGTTTTTTGACAAAGAAGCAAAAATATTATAAAACTAATTTAACAAAAAGTGGACTTTGAAAAATGGACATGTCGACTTTCTCAAATAATTTTTTAAATTCATTTATTTATTCATTCAAAAAAAGTATAAACCATGTATAAACTTATAAGAAATATAATATTATAAAACATCTGGCTCAAATTCACCATCTACGGTTGGCCATAGAAAAATCTCTGCGTAGAAACTTTTAATTTCTTCATTATCCGGTAGGTAGTTTACGAATTTTTTAATGTTATCCATTTTTTTATTCTTAATCGGTACTTTGATATTAGGGTAGGCTGGTTCTGTGCAAAGTACGTTGGGTCTAGGATGTCTTGAAGCGATTGGAAACGAGTAAGTAAATAATCCGTCTATGTAGTCGTATGCTGTAACCATCCCTTTATGGTTGTCGTCGAACGAAAACTGCATAAACTTGGATATGTTGAATGGAATTCGTTCACTTCTTACAGGGGCTATACTTTGACAATTTCTTTTGTAATATCTTGGCCACCAAGACTTATAATCTTTAATGATACTGTTATCTTCTATGAGATGCACCGAAAACTTGTTCTGTTGACTTGCCAGTATGAAAAGTTCGGTATACTGCTTAAGTGTGTAAACTCTATCATGTTTCTTAAGGGATCTTTTCACAACTCCAAAGTCCCTGTCACAGGGCAGGAATGAATGACCACGTATTGGCAAATACTGATTAACTGTCTTAAATCGCCCTATTTCTGTTAATGCAGCAAACATTCTTACAGTTGTGTGATTTTTATTTTGTCCTGGGCATCCATCCATAAACACATGTAAATGTTTAACATTTGATGGAACATAGGTTTCTATGTAATTAGCAATAAATGAGCAAACCTCATTGGGGCCTTTTCTCCCCATACCTTCGTGGTATATGTAAAAATATGCCTTACCCGTTTTAACGTCATGTATGTCAAAAACTGAGACTGTGAGTTGATGCAAGTAAAAAGTCTCTTGAACGGGGATCTGGGGCAAAAATATATTTTGCATATAGTCAACAGCTATTATCGCCACACTGGGGTCATCTTGATAATGTTCTTTCAATGTTTTCATTTTTGAATGAAACTTTTTAGCACGTCTGAGATGAACAGTCTTTTCAGCTGCAGCCACTAGTTTAGCTTTGTCATTTAATTCTTTCGATTTTATTTTAACTGCTAGTTCTTCACATTTACAGCAAGTGTCGACCTGGGGTCTTCCAAAACTTAAACTGAATTTTTCTTTAAAAACTTTGTAATACAATGAATATTTTACGTTAGTGTTGGGATACTTGGATAAAAATAAACTGTGCATCGCTTTAATATCAAACTTTTCACTTAAATACTTATAATCTCGATTACTGTAGTGCGCTTCCTTAATGGGGAATGATGCAATATGATTAACAATCAAATCAATAAGGCCAACTGGTTTGGAGTTGCCTGGATTATTTTTTCCGCGTAGATCTTGTGGCGACTTTCCAGCAGATAAAAGCAAACACAATCGATGAACACGATCTTTACTAATATCATGGAGATTGAGAAACGCAGTTTTGCATACTAAAAGCTGTCCTGAACTGTAACTAATTTTATACTTATAGGCATTTTTGTGAGGTTTTGGTTTGTTGACATTGTTCTTCGGACGCTTTCGCTGAATAGGAACCGCTGATATAAGAGCTTGAAGATAAGCATCCTGTTCATTTTTTGAACCAAAACTGTAAAATTTGTTAAAGACTTCTTTCTTCGTCTCCTCTGATAACTTGTCTAAACATTTACTGCGACAACTAAAAAATACCTGGTTTAAGATATCGTTTCCAGTTTTTAGGTTAAGTTTACTTACTTGCAGTTTAATCCCATTTCCTTTTTAGGAATAACATTTCCTTTATAATTAATATATTCATCACCTTTTATTCTTGCTTTTTTAATTCGCTCACATTGCCATATTACACTTTTGACACCTTTTTTACGCTTATTTTGACTAGTATTAACTTCATCCATTTTTTTACAAGCTCTAGGAACGTTACTATTCTTAAAACGCGGCAAGCGCTGCGAGTTTATTTGAGAAACCCGTCATATCCTGGACATATCGGGTTTTGAAAGTGAACACAATATTCAATAGCGGTTATTGTGCAGGAGAGCGCATGGATTTGTAGGATTTATAAAGCAAACCATGCGCCTTGCTATTAGAAATGGATATTTCGTAAAATGTCAAAAAAACCATATGGTGGATTTGTCGGGTTTCTCAAATAAGTGATTCAATTATTAAACCACCACACTGGATTTATTAGATTATTTGTTTATTCCAACATAAAATGTTTACTTGAGGTTAGTTATCTTTCAAGATTCTTATTAAAGGTTTATTTACGAGGAGTGGCTCTACGAAACGCTACTCTTAAGTTCTAAGGGCGTTGGGAAAATCGGCAGATTGTATTATAGTATTCAGAGCAGAAGGATTTATTATAGAAAGACGGAACCGGCGTATAATGCGCACTTCGATTTGAATACGGATTTAGGAATGTATTTTTTATTTTCAATAGTGGTGCTCAATATACAAAAATAATAATTCTTCACTGATACAATGTGTTAATTAAATGATTGCGAGATCAAATATTATTTCCAATATCAGCTGTATGTACAAAACTACTAAAATTAGATTATTCGACATAGCGATAATAATGCTTTGATATCAATTTTCTAGTGAACATATACAATATTAATTGAAATTAACATATCAAAACGTAGTGTGCAGTAGTGCAGGAGTGGATTATTGGGAAAAGTAGAATTCGATAGATGGCGCTCTGAAATGTCAATGTCATCTTATCAACGAGTAAAACAAATCAGCTGCCGTATAAGCCCTTTGATATTTAAATGGTTTTATTTTGCTGTATTAGTTATTTTCAGTGTGTGTTTTGTGAAACTTTTGCTTTTTCTTTGATTGTGCTTTAGTATTTTGTGTTGTTAAACTAAATTTTGACTCCTAATATTTTCGTTTTTGGAGTAATAGGTATGGTTGATATTTGTGAAAAGTACAACAAGCGTTCAATTAACTGTTTAGTTTTAGGTCTGATTTCGTGTTTTTTTTAATTTTTGATATAATTACTTATATCTACAAAAGTTGCAGGGAAGGTAGGTTTGTATTGAGTAATAATTTAATTCTTTAAAATCGACTTATTTTCTTTTTGATCTGCAATGAAAACAAAACATAGAATAACATAACCTCTTCCATAATATCTCTGATTATATAAAAATATTACCTCAGAATTGATGACAGTTGAGTTAAATAGAAAAACACAGTTTTAAACTTGTCAATGACACAAAATTAAACAAATAAAGTACGAAGTCACGGTAATTACGTTGACTTGCATATAATGCAAAACGAATTATTTTACTCGTTGCGTTGGTTACAATTTTCTCCGCCAGAGGTCTCATTGAATTCTACTCCGCCCAACAGTACAGGTTCGGGAAAAACATTTTTATTTAGTGGCCTGGAGAAGCGCCTGAAAATTATTTTCAGCATTGTAGTTCCACCGCTGGAGGGCGTATTTGACAGTTGAAATTTTAAAATGGAAATTTTTTTAAAATTTACTCAATTAAGGAGCATATTAAATATTATAATAAGATTCCTCGACAAATTCTGCATATTTTTAATATGACAAGTTCAAGTCTATCTCTTCAAATGAGGGGTGAGGGAGAGTGGGAACCTTGTTACGAAAGAACGCCTGTAATTCGGGTTCTGATTGACCGATTTTAATAAACTTGATGTTGTTTGGAAGGGCTTTTGTTGAACAATCGAATATTTGTAATTATGAAGTAGTCTGATTAATAACATAAATGCTAGAGGGCGCTGTTTTATTTTTTTTAAATATTGTGTTTTCTCGTAGCATTTTTAAATGGAAGCATACAAATTGAAGTGGGTCTTTAAAAAGAAGACTGAATTAGTAATAAAGCACTGCAAACAGAAGGGCGATATCTCTTTTCTATTCAGAGATATCGTAAGAAACAGGTAAATTGCTGGAATTGTTCTTCCAACGTCTAGATGATATTTTGTTGTCTATTTTGGTACACTTTACTTTTCAAGAATTTCTATAAATAGGGAATAAAAGAAGTCAAATTAGATGACCTAGGCGGTCATTTGTTCCTCTTCGACCTATCCACTGATTTGGAAAGGCGTTGTTAAGTAGTTGCGCAAGACAGCATAGTGTAGAGGCGCATGCAGCCATGAATCATTTCTGTTTGGAAACAACTGGTTCAATTCGGGGAGAAACTTTAGAGAGATTCAAAATATCGTGGACCTGTTGAGGTTTTTTCGGAAAAGTGTGTCCAATAATTTTATTCCCGCCCAAACATTTCTTTCTCTGGGTATTGAGTACGGTACTTTTGCTTCCAGTGTGTATTTTCCGAGTCCCAGTACCGATCAGTTTGACGATTGACATGACCTTTTTTTTAAGGAGCTGTCCCTTCGCCGGCACCACCTCAACCCACCCGTCCTGGGCTAATTGTGCATACTCCTAGTGTTCTAACTACAGCCCATACAGCCAATCCATTCCCTTTATTAGCTCATACAGGTTCTTTGCTGGTTGGTTGTAAAAGTCTTCTGGAGTCATTTGGGGTCTACCATACAGTTTCTGTCTCCTGTGGTCCAGCGTGTCACAGTTGCATAGTATATGCAGAGCTGTTTCGGTATCCTTTTTTGCATCTTCTGCATGTAAGGTCTCTGTTATACAGCTCTATTTTGTTTAGGTGCTCCTTTGTGGGAAAGTGTCCCGTAAGTAGCCCCGTTATGGTGCGTAGTTTGCTCGTTGGGATCAGTTCTTTCGCTAATTTTTTCTGATGGTTCTTTTATGAATTTCTTCCCATGTATTCGCCTGGGCGTATTCTTCCAGTGTTTATTGTGTCGTTCTTTCACCCACCCTTTTAACCATGACCTAGTTAAGCATCTGGGGATGCCCACAGCTGGTTCGGGTCCGTTCATCAGAGTTGACGATCCTGCTCTTGCGAGTTCATCAGCTTTTTCATTGCCAGCGATTCCTTTGTGACCTGGGAACCACTCCAGTGTTACACTGTTCCGAGTCGCCAGTCTCAAGTTTTTCGCAGCATTCCCATACCAGCCGAGATGTTACCCTAGATCCCTGAAGTGCTTTAAGGGCAGCTTGACTGTCAATGTAGATCCTGATCTGCCTGTTGTTGTAGGCTCTCATGTTATTTGCCCTTGCACATGCAAGTATTGCATAGACCTCTGCTTGAAATACCGAGGCGTATTTTCCAGGCGAGACAATTCCTTCATATTTGCTTGATTTGCTGTATATACCCGCTCCGGTGCCGAGCTCATTCTTTGATCCGTCTGTGTACCAGATCAGTTCATTCTCTCTGAGTGATGATGCGTTCTCTTTCTCAAGCTCCTTTCGATCTTTGATGACAATCTCGAAGTTCTTGCGAAAGATATACCTGGTGGTTATGTGGTCATACACAAGCTTTATTTCTGTGTGTCCCTTTTTTTAAAACATCAGATCTCTGTTATTTTGTTACATGTTATAATTTCACAAAATTCAATTCGTCTATTAAAATTATCTTCCTCAAGTTCTTGTAGAGAACTTGCCGAGAACTATCAGGGGGACAGTAGAAAAAGACATAAGACACATTGCCGCTACGAAAGGAACGCTTTCATAGTATTTTGAGCGCCCGATTGATAGGCTGAGCTTGCGCGTAATCTAAACGTCAACCTAAGATTAGGGTTAACGTTTGTAATACATTTAAACGGTTCATTATTGTGATATTTTGATTAGGATTAATCACAGACCTGCCCTTTTTCCATTTCTTCCTACGTAATGTGTTAGGAAGACATTTACAATCGATGACGCAAACCAAAAAGGATATTCTTCTTTATTCCTTATCCTCATTTTTGCAAGTTGTAAAAAATGCTAATGTTTTTGTGAGATCTACCGTTTGGAAGATGAAACGTAAAAACCATTTGAATTCCTTTTTCACAAGCGGCCGTGGGCAAGAGTTGCAGCTCCAAAAACGATTTAACTATACACTAACCCCCCTTCATGCCTGAAAAATAAAATCTCGTCCTTTGACAAACGCACGCTAATCCAAAAAGAATCTTTATTCACAACCATATATGTACCTAATGCTGTCATTACTAACGTCATTGAAGGTTAGTAAGTGTCATATTACACACCTCTACTTCCCGCCCTCACTGCCCACCCTCTGAAATAATGTGGTAGTTAATCTATTTTAGATGAATAGCTAATAACTAACTAATCTCTCGACAGTAATTAAACTCTTCCCACCTCGGTGTGTAATATACTATTACATGGACTATACTTGCAAGCCAATATCTGATATTTTCAATAGGGTAGGCCAACTGAATTTGGACGGAGCTCGTATATATTGAATAATAATATATTATCATTCAAGATACTGAAATTATTTAAAAGCCGCTTCTGCATAAATGTTAGCAACAATTACAAATGGCGGGTCGAGTTGCCACAAGAGCAAGTTACTTTGCGTTCACCGATCGGCATCGCCGACTAGTTTATGATCTTGTTTATTCATAGTACTTATACAATGCGTTAGAAGGATTAATTATACAATTATTGCATGAGAAACGCGCTATTTATTTATTCCACCATTGCTAATCAGCCGTCAGTAAAGCAACCAAGAACTTTTTTGCATGGGTTTTACGCGTAAGGTTCCTTGTTAACGATAAAATTCTATTTTTGGTGATTTTTTATAATCAATTTTTTATGGTCTGTACCTATTAAGGTTATTTTAGATTAAACAATTTCTTATGCAATATTTAGTTCAAAGTTTTGGAACAATTCAAATTTTTGAGTCTAAAATTGTATTAAAGAAAAGACGAATTATTGTTAAAAAATCTATCTTTCTTTCTCTTATCATTATGCCTTCTCAGGCGTCGGATTGGAGTTCTTCCTGAACCCATGTTTTCCATTCTTTTCTGTCCCTGGCTAATGCCTTCATCTCTCCTAATGTATTTCCTTTGTTCTTTCCAATTTCTTCAATCTGGTCTATCCATTTCCTCCTGGGTCTTCCTCTTTGTCTTTCTCTTTATATTCCCATTTCCATTACTTTTCTCGCTATTCTATCTTGCTTCATTCTTACTATACCTCATTTAAAAACCAGGAGGAGTGATTTGAATTTAAGTTGGCAATTCTGTGGACCTCTGATTGGTCAGATTCAGCCCAGTTTCACACAACAGTTTTTAATATTGACATCAGCTGATAGTTTTCATTTTTGATAGTTCTGACAGATAAATAAATAAATATTGGATGAAAAACCAAAAATATTCTCAAGCAGTGGGTACATTATTACTTTACATTTTTTTTAAAGTAGTAAAGTCGGTTTAGTGAGTATTGAGGAAATACTGAAGTAGTGTAGAAAATATTGGTGGAATACCAGGACTTTTGAAAAATTGTGATGAGTGAATAATAAAAAATGTCGTTCGAAGAACAAAAATGTTATCTGTGCTGGACAAAATTTTGCAAGCATCAAAGAAACGTTCAGACTTTCTTGGAACAAATTAAATTTATCTGTGTCATCTTTTGACGAGTCAAATGTAGGTACTATTTATTTGTTATATACATATTTGGGAAGAAATCGTCAAAGTTCATCGGAAGAACATGCCATGGAAGATTAAAACAATATAGAAAATAATGGGTTTCGTAGAAAATACATTATTGATTTTTGAAGTTAAAAAGAAGGTATCTCAGAAGTATTTGAAAAATGGTTTATTACACTTAATCCGGCAACATAAAGATAACTGTTGGAAATGTTCAAATTAATACTGCATATTGCTCTACAATGCTATTAATTTTGTAGTATTGTTATTGCCAGAACATATTAACAATTGTCATATTCTTTTCAATTTAATTGTAATAAACATAATTAAAGTAACTTGACTATCTGTAATTCTCCACCATCAACAATGACCATAATTTGTTTGTTGTCGATGTCAATCTGAATCTTCTCATGTTTGAATAAGAAACGAAACAGGAAAAGTCTTACATTTTGTTTAATGCGTAGGTACCTCTGAAAAATATAATGCAGATCTGGGGACCTATTCTCAGCTGCTGAATGTTGAGATACGCATACGTAATGTTTATAAATGCGAAGGTTCCTATTTTTGAACATTCGCAATTGGTTCGCATGCGTATGTATCATTCGAAATTGCAGCGAGCGGGATATTTTAAGTGAATCACATATACGAATGCGTATTTGCCATACATAACCTCGCTTTTGTATATGTTTTAAAGTGTATGGTGTATTCATTGACATATATGTCAATGGGTGTATTACAATTCATTCGTGATTTTGAGTTCGAGTTAGTTTTGTAAGACTTTTCGTCATTAAATAAATGGCTGCACAGTTTGTTCACTTGCTTTTAATCCAAGCATCAGAAAATGCTGAAGAGAGAGCACCCCGACTTTATGAAAGACGGAGAAATCTCAAAATACCTATAGCAGTTTGCAAGATGCCTTTATATTTACCTTTATTAATATCCATCATTCTTGTATGCTAGAATTAACAAAAATCAGATCTGAGTTCAAATAATATCCCTTGGAACCCCAAAACACTTCTAGCAGTAAACATAAAACGAGCGTAGAATTCGGTAGAATCCGGAAATTTTAAATAGGCTTGTTCTCACAAGCTTCACAGACAGTCTTTGACAATCCGGATTCGGCGTAAAGACCCTAAATCGTTCTAACGAGAGCGCTTTTGGGTCTTTGCGCCGAATCCGGATTGTCAAAGACTGTCTGTGATGCTTATGAGAACAAGCCCAATATTGTACGTCAGGGGATTTGATAAACATCAGCTGAGCCACAGCATGTGCTAATGCAGTATTGCCATGTTTACGCGAGTGTGTTTAGCTAACCGTTCGTAAACACTTGCGAACCACGTATGCGAATAGGGAAGAATACAATATTCATTACGAATGCGCATGTAACCATTCGTAAATTGTTATATGCGAATGCAAATTTGCATATGCTGAGAATAGGTCCCCAGAGGAGAAATCGACTTATGACTAATGTCTTTGCTATCAAGGCATATTTAATATATTTGGAACACGACTGTTGACTACGCTTTCGGAACACACCCTTTAGTAACTAATCTGGTAACTTTTAGTGGTGTGAGTAAGGCTTTTTAAATTACTCCTCCTGGTTTTTAAATGAACTATAGGTTAGGTTAAGAAATCAAGCAATCATATTACATTTCATAAAATATGACGGAAAACAAGTAACTTAGGAATAATTGTCATTATAAACGCTTGAATCATTGGCCACCTTTTTTGTAAGACACTGAACACAGATGTAGGTATTTAAAAGTTTCAGTGTTTTTCACCGAGCTCTCCTCTGCACGGTGAAATATTTTTCCTCGCAACCAACATGAAACATTTAAAATAAAAATAACAATAAAACGAACAATTGCATCTGTAATTAAACCTGTTTTTGTTTTATCAAATAGTTTTACATCAAAGTTTTTGCTGGAATCGATCGATTCGCAGTGGCGTGTTCTGAGAAAAAATCATGAATGTGAGAGAGAATTTGACCAGATTAAGTTAACTTATACGTACAGGGTTTCTCATTATATGCTCCCCGAACAATGAACGTAATAGAAGAGTAAACAGACGTATTATCCTATGCCAAAATAAACAATGTCAAACTACAATCGTCAAAAAATGACAAGGTTCGCGCATTGACAACAATATGGGAAGTGACCCTTTTTTCATTTTCCTTCGTTACCATGACACCGTGCGCGAAGTAGTGTGCAAAATACTTACTTCGCACAACTAAATGGGATTTTTAAATTGTAACCGTTATGTTCCTCAATCAAGCCAAAATCCAACAAATCATTTATTTATCAAAGTATAACAATAATTAAGGCTTTCAAATTGTGAGAAAATTTAACACTACCTAATTTTATTTATTATTTAGAATGTTAACAATAATGGTGTAGCCAGTGCACGAACCAATAGTTATTCCTAAACCAGATAACACAGATTCAACTCGTGATATCGTAGTTTTGGGAATTGGAAGACTATCCATTTTTGATTTGCAAGCACCTGCCGTAAAGGTGACAGCACTTGATCCTGAAATTTCACAGTCTAAAATTTTATTTGATATTCGAATTTTATTGTTGATAGAATCTTCCACGTATCCTTCGGCCACAGTCGAAGATTTCCATCCTCCATGTCGCTTCAAAACACATATATCGGCCCCCGTATCAACAAAAGGAGTGTGATGTTCTCCGAAAACAATGGCCCGTGTAGGCATCAGGATTTGGTAATTTTAGATCTTTTTCTATTGAGCTAGACATCTTTCCAATACTATTTATTCCAACAACTTGGTTAAAACATCTCTGATTTTGATACTTCAAAAACCATCGGCGACTGGTAGCATAACTTGGACGAAGAGCCGCATATTTTTGGTAAATGTCAGTATGATCTAAATTTGGAACTGTAAAAATTCGTTGTATATTCATTTCTGTATCGGGTACTTCAACAATCAAAATGGAATTTTTATCTTCTATGTCATCGACCGTCATTTTATTGAGTTCCTCACGTCGGCAAGCACCCAAAATACCCAGTATTAAAACGACCTAAAAAGAAATCAGTAATTTTAAAAAACACATGAAACAATCATCAAAAATCTACCTTATCCAACAAATATGTTTCAACATCTGCCTCTCTTATGAATTGTTCAACTTTCTCTCTAGTCAATACCTTATATTTCTTAGGACAATTTTTTCAAATATGGAACCAACTTGGTAAATTTCTTAAATTCCACGTTTTCTTCAACATAACATAGAATATATTGCCCATAACGTGGAAGACTTCAGCTTCTTAGACTTCTCTGCAAAATATGCCAACAGCACATTTTCGGATATTTTTCTGGCTTTATTTGCTTCACACCACTCTTTAAATTGCTGATATGCCTTTTCATACTGGCGCCTCGATTTCTCCGGTAAAAGATTTGAAATTACTGAATTGGCCGCATCTGTGAAGTTATGTGGGTTACTGCTTACTTCATCGTCGCTCGAAATTTCCATTATTTTACAGTTATAAATATCACGTACGAAATTGACGCGAATAAAAAGTCACTCCAAAATAATTACTAAGAACTGTCACTTTGAAATAATTGTTAACAAATGCCATTTTATTTCCATAGTTACAGTAATTACTTGATTTGGAAAAACAGTTTAAGCCAGTTCAACACTATTTTTCATATTAAGCTAAGCATGTTACTAATTTTAGAACAATATTTTTGACGTTTGTATAAAAAATTTTGTTTGCATCTCATACGCGAAATACTTTGGTGATCGAGAACTAATTTTTTTAACGAGGCGCAGCTTCTTCACAGATTTTTACCAGTCCAGACCTAGTTGTTGAATTGCTGATAGCTTTAAGCAGAGTCTGGCTGTCGGTGAAAATTTTAATTTTTTTGACCGGTATATCCTCTTCTGATGTATTTATCAATGCAGGCTATAACGGTAAACGTCTCTGCTTGAAACACAGTTGTGTATTGACCAAGGCTAAGAGACAGTTTTTTTCTAGGTCCACTTATACAGGCTCCAGAGTCATGGTTTGTTTTGGATCCATCGGTGAACCAGTGAACCAGATGTTCCCTGGATAGGATGATGATATTCACTCGCTCAGTAAATATGTTCTCCGAGGTCAAGCTATCAAAGCTCTTGTAAAATATCCTCCTCCAGAGGTGGATATAATTATTGTTTCCAATCATTTATGTGGAACACTAACAACTGTAAGGAAGTGAATAGGAAATCTTGACTCTTTCTACAAGAAATTTTGTCTGGAATATCAAAATTTTCAAGCGGTTCACAGAAAATGTATTATCTCCCACTAAAACTGGTGGAACACTAAAAAATTAAATTCAACAAAACGTTTTCATTTACGTTAAAAGGCGCGCCGCCCTTTGTTACAGTGGTGCCCGCCTCGAAATGCAGGCGCGTTTCAAATTCAAATATCTTTAAAATTATTGCACATAACTTGATTTTTTGATTTCTTTTTCTCTTCAAACTTGCCTTATCAATTGGCTACACTTAATTCACTGAAAGTACTTATATAGGAGTATCTAAAAACAAAAGATTTTCGATTGTTGAAAAAAGCAATGTACAAAATATAATTTTTCAAAAAAAAAGGTTATATTTGATACTTCTCACACACCGTCACAACTCCTGAAGTGTCAACAACAACAAAAAATTATTTCAATATGTGGAATACTTTCGAAGATATCATGGGTTATATGTTGGAGTGTAAATTTTAAAAATTTTCCCATTTTCCACACATTTTTCGCTATAAAATGATTCAGCCCCAAACTGTGGATGTCGTGAATTTATATTTCAGATGGTCATTAAAATTCTGAGTAATAGGGCATGTCCACGTGACGTCACAAACTATTTTGACAAGACTTAGGTGGTAAAACAATAAACAAAGCGTTCAGAACACGTGGTACTTAATAGTGAGGTTATGCTGATTTATAATGGTAGATCGTGTTTGATTTTAGTTGATTTTGCTTCAGTGTACTTTTAAAGTTATTTTAATTGTTGAGCTTGCATATTTAATAATATATAATATGGGTTAATAGTTGTTTGTTGTTTGATAATTTTTCATCATGTCTATTGTTTATTGTTTTACCACCCAAGTATTGTCAATGTCAACTGTCGTGGACATGCCCTATGGTATGTAGATTTCTCTGTCGTTTTCACTACGCTAAATGTTCTTCGATTTTTCCTTTGTAATAACATTAGGAAAGTGTAAATATTTTGATGAAGAAGTTGGAAGATTTTTTGTTCAGTACTGTGGATATGTTGAAAAAAAAGTATTCCAGATTTAGAGACATTTGTACCGTTTTTTCAATGTCACTCGGAATGAGCTCCTTCGCCAAATGTTATAACAGATTAATCATCGCTGTGCATTTGAAATTATGGCGAATGCGTCGTAGTTGAAAAGTTATCAACTCTTGTTTGAAAACAACCAAATGGTGTTGAATTGTTTAATATTCTCTTCAGTGTGTGACGGCTGCCAACTGGGAACGGTATAAACTGGATCTCGCAAGGAGGCTTGGCGGTTTCCCTAGGAACTTTAGCAACAATGATGAGATCGATTGGGCCATAGCGGAGCTGGGCTCGATTATTGTCTCGTCTTATGAGGAAAACTGCGCCGAAAAAACGAGGAAGGAGGGTAAGGGCCACAAATGATGGAAAAAGTCTTTGGATTCGCTACGGCAACATACCCGGCGCCTATTTAATAGGGCTAGGAAGACAAAGTCGGATCTGGATTGGGAGCAATACCGCCAGAAACGAAATGAGTACAAGAGTGCGGTCAGGTTGGCTCGAAGAGATGCCTGGCGGGCCTTCTGTGAGGATATCGTCTCGGTACCTCAAATGTCAAGGCTGCGCCGGATCTTAACGAAATCACCGGACAGCGCTCTAGGCTGCATGGAAGCCGCACCGGGTGTTTTCACCGAAACCCCGGTGGATACCTTGCAGCATCTACTGGTTGTGAGGGAATCGAGCGGGAGTGTCCTGACATGGGATATGTAGGTATACAGCGACCATGTAAAGAGGACTATCTTCTAGCAAAGGAAATAGTCACATACGAGCGGAGTACTTGGGCGATACGGTCATTCAGACCATACAAGTCTCCGGGGAAAGACCAAATCTTCCCGGCTTTGCTTCAACAAGGCTGGGAGGCCGTTGGCACAATTCTGGTGCATATCTTTCGGGCCTGTTTGGCACGCAGGTATGTCCCTGAACAGTGGAGGCAGGTGAAAGTCGTCTTCATACCCAAGCCGGGTCGTACCACATATATGGTGGCTAAATCCTTTAGACCCATTAGCCTAACATCCTTTGTGCTGAAAACACTGGAGAGGGTGGCTGATCGATACATAAAGGAAAATGTTGGGCTTAGGTATCCTTTGCACAACAACCAACATGCTTTTAGGTGTGGCAAGTCAACTGAAAGTGCCTTACACCAACTGGTAACTCAGGTGGAGAAGGTGCTGGAAAATGGCATCATCGCCCTGGGAGCTTTCTTGGATATACAAGGGGCGTTTGACAGCACCCCTGTAGGATCCATGTGTAGGGCTGCGGCAAATCATGGAATAGAGCCAATGATCACTCACTGGCTTGGGGCCATGTTGTGCAACCGTACAGTAGAGGCCACATGGAAAGACCATGTGGCAAAAGTAATCGTCGCTAGGGGATGTCCGCAAGGGGGTGTTCTTTCGCCCACATTGTGGAACCTAGTCATTGACGAGCTAATAACCCTTTTAAACGGTGAGGGCTTTCTAACGATTGGGTATGCCGATGATATCGTTGTCCTTGTTGTTGGAAGGCACATTACCGATCTCAGGGACCTCATGCAAAGGTCTCTGAATAGGGTACATGGGTGGTGTAACGAACACGGACTTGCAGTTAATCCTGCCAAGGCTGAGATAGTTGCTTTCACCAAAAAGAGAGGTATAGGACCTGAGGGTCTAAATCTTGATGGAGTACCACTGCCGGTGGTTGAACAGGTGAAGTATCTAGGAGTGATCCTTGATAAATCACTGACATGGAATCCTCATCCTCATCCCCAAAACGATCATATGGTTCTATAGAGTGATTATGCTGCCTATGCTCACATATGCGGCTCTGGTCTGGTGGCCGAGGGTAACCTTGGTCACGGCTAGATCGCAACTGGCAAAGGGTGGTCAGTTTGGGGGCAACTGGCTGCATGAGGACTACACCAACTGTTGCGATGGAGGTGATCCTTGGTCTTCGGCCTCTTCACCATGTGATCGAGGCTGAGGCGGGGAGGGCTTTCCTGCGCTTGAAACGGCTGGGTTACGTGCGAAGGGGGGAAGATGGCAGGCACGTCAAGAAGCTCCGGCTCCTGGAAGATATTGCAGTTCTGGCTCGAGCGGCTGATGAATGCCTGCGTAAGTACTACTTCGCTACCCCATACAGTGCCATGATACGGGATAGAGAGTTCTGGGAAAAAGAGAGGAATACACAGCTTAATGGGACCGTCTGGTACA